>JAMPIV010022790.1:97500-216698 GCA_024509875.1 Oreohelix idahoensis | reverse complement strand
AAAGTTAAAAGATTATAAATAGTATTTTATCTTCTTATAATAAAATAATAAAATGAAAGGGATAGTTTAAATTGATCCCGGCTGATAAAATATAATTATAATATGACATCAGATAGAGATCATATGTGAAAAATGTAATGGTAGTAGTAAATTTAAGTTATAGTGAGATTTAATACTGGTTAGGCCACATTAATTATTAATTGTGATCAATAGGTATAGATTTAGGCAATCGCAAGCTGTAAACATAAAAGAAAAAACGTATATAGACGATAGAATGTTCTTCAATAATTGGACAGTTCGTAATTACGCCTGGATTACTGATTAAATCGCGTCAAAAATAACTTTGATATAAAAAAATTCAATTTTAGTGAGGGGGGGGGTACAGAAGCTTAGATGATAAATACTAGCAATTGCACATTGGCACGGCTGTAGTGTATAATAGCGTAAAACACAGGCCTCGTTCTGTAGTCGGCTGTGTTGCAATGATCATAAAAATCACATGAGTGACGTATAACCCTGACGATGTAATGAATGCCTTTTTGTTGGACATATGTAGCCGCCAAAAGAACTTTTTAGCAATATTTGAGCTCTTCTTGTCAATGGGATTTACTGGTTTATGCACGACTCCTAATAGATCTTGGTGGTTACTTGAGCACAAAACCGGGAGATGTGGGTTTCTCGGTATAGGACGGGTGAGATAGCAGTTACTTCAGTTTTAGGCAAATCTATCTAACATGGTGATCCTGACCACGAAGCAGTCATTAGTAATGGAAAACAAGTAATATTTGAGTTAAAGTCTTTCACGGAAGGCAATGAATTACGGTTCAAATTTACCCATATAAAAAACTTTAAGCATGTGGGATGATCCAACCGTAGACTGGTATAGTTCACTGGGCGAATAATACTGCATCGCAGTCACTTCCGTTAGAATTTTCCCCGAAAAAAATATACAATATGTAGTCATTCAGTTTCAGACCATAAACTTTTTTTATTGGGACAGGTCTATTCTCAAACTCCTCCTTATTTCTTATTGCGGATGGGCATTCGAACTAATAATTACTTGGACAATAAATCATGACCAAAAAGAATTGAGTAGGTCCCCAATGGAAGACAAACCCCAATAACCTGTACATCGCAAATTATTCTTATGATAAAAATAAGCAAATAACTTGTTACAGATTAATTAGGGATTAGGAAGTTGTAAAAACCAGAAACTGTCCTCCAGAATTAAAGTACAAACCGATTTTAGCCTAAGGAAAGTATTTTCAAAGATCTTTTGGCCGAATATCATCAAAATTGCAACCAAGAAAATACTTATTCCATCCCGTAACCATTTTGTATGTAACCAGGAAAACATGTACACCATCATAACTGGCAGACGTTGGAGTTGGGTTGGCCACGTCCTCAGAAGGGACCCTGATACCATTACAAGAACAGCTATGCTATGGACCCCCGAAGGAAAGCGAAAGAGAGGCCGACCAAAAACAACTTGGCGGAGAACTGTGGAAGCCGAGATGCAAAAAATGAACCAGAGTTGGGGCACTGTACGAAGGATGGCCGCCGACCGAACAAAGTGGAATCAATTTGTTGCTGCCCTACAAGAAGCCACCAGGCGTGATGGCCACTGACTGCTTTGACGGTCGGCGGCTATGGATCAAAGAAGAAGATATGATTATCGTCATATGTTTATTCATTCATTCATGCAAGAAACATAATCCTTCAACAAACGTAAAAACACAGACAGGTGCCAATGGAACAAGAGATAAGAACGGTATTGAGTAAATCATCAACATGTTTCATCAGCAAGCATCAAATCAACAACATGTTTTATCAGCAAACATCAAATCAGCAATATGTTTTATCAGCAACATCAAATCAGCAATATGTTTTGTCAGCAACATCAAAACAGCAACATCAAATCAGCAACACCAAATAAGCAACATTAAATCAGCAACTTCAAATCAGCAACATCAAACCAGCAACATCAAATCAGCAAACATCAAACCAGCAACATCAAATCAGCAAACATCAAACCAGCAACATCAAATCAGCAGCATCAAATCAGCAGCCACAAATCTTCAAACATCAAATCATCAAACATCAAAGCAGCAACATCAAATCAGCAACATCAAATCAACAACATCAAATCAGCAAACACCATGACACAGAAGACCGAGCTTTTTTTTTAATCTTCCACATCACAACCATTATTATTGCAACGCATCAGTAACGTTAACAACAACAACAACAATAGCAAACCTGTCTACAGCACTACAACCATTCATGCCCTTCCTAGTTCCCAGAGATCTCCCAGGATAAAGAAAGGATAAGCCTACTGATCTCTCATGCATGTCGTATGCAGAGACTCACATGAGGCTGTGTATGAGGCTGGCAATCTCATTGTGTTAAATACATTGATTCAGAAACCATCACTGCCAGAGCGTATGATTGCTTGGATGTAGGATTCTTGTGAGGGGACCAGCTGCAGTGGTAGCCATACGCTTCATAGTGAGTGAAAACGGAAATGATGATAATGATGCTGATGATGATAAAGATGATGATGATTATGATGCTGATCATGATAAATTTGATGGTGAAGATAATGTTGATGATGATGATGATGTGATGATGATGATGATGTGATGAAGAAGATGATGATGATAATGATGATGATGTGAGGATGATGATGATGATGATTATGATGCTGTTAAAGATAAATTTTATAGTGAAGATGAAGATGATGATGAAGATGATGATTATGGTGTGATGATGATGAAGATGATGATGAACATGATCATGATGATGATGATAATGATGAAGATGGTGATGATGGCGATTGTTATTACGATGAAGAAAATGATGATGATAATGATGAAGATGATGATGGTGATTAAAATGATGATGATGTGAGGATGATGATGATGATGATTATGATGCTGTATAAGATAAATTTTATAGTGAAGATGAAGATGATGATGATGATGAAGATGATGATGATGGTGTGATGATGATGAAGATGATGATGAAGATGATCATGATGATGATGATAATTATGAAGATGGTGATGATGGCGATTGTTATTACGATGATGAAAATGATGATGATAATGATGATGAAGATGATGATGGTGATTAAAATGATGATGATGATGGTGACGATTGTTTTTATGATGATGAAGATGATGATGATAATGCATATGATGACGATGATGACGATGATATTGATGATGAAGGTGATGATTATGATGATGAAGATGATTATGATGATGGTGATGATGACAAGAAACATCATGTATGATTAAGCATGCTGAACAAACTGTACACACCACCAATAATAATTGACTCACCAGCAACATCGCTCATATCAAGTCCCTTTAAACCACACCTTGACATATAATATACCATCTTTTACAGCCAGGTACTCTATATTCAACAACAGCAACAACTACTACCACAGCAAAACGAAATACCCATACGGCGACGCCTACGACGACGAACAGGAGGAAAAAACAAAAGCCATTATCTGTGTGGTGTTTTGCGTCATGGGTATAGGCCTCATCATTGGGCTCGTCTGTCTCCTGTCTCACTATGTGGAGGACCGTTTGATATTTCGCGGGAGGGTTAACAAAGAAGACGACAGTAAGCATTTTTTAAATACTAAGTGTGAATAGAATGGCATAATTGCTAACTTTCCGCTTTTTGGTATAAGGGGTCGCCCGCATATGACATGACGCAATTCTCTCCAATTTCTAACACCTCTCTCCCAATTGTCACATTTCGTCACAAAAACCCAGACCCCCTCTTAAGTGACGTCATAAATCTCTTCTGCCCCCGTTTTCAATCGTTTTGTAATGTTCAAAAGGCAAGACTGTAGTCGAAAATTATTTAACTAATGCAGACAATATAACAGTCAAGTAAAATAGTTTTTAATTAATGAAGCTTTTACAAAGATCTTCGCTTTCAAGTGCTGCGTCCTAGCACGAGACAAGGCCCAACCTTTGCTCTACCTAACTAAATGCATCTAATTTTATTCAAAAGTACGCTTTATTTAGTCTGAATTTAAAAAAATTTTTTTTTTTTTTAGGGCGAGGTACTACGTTGTTTTAAAGAAAGAAAGAAATATATAATGAAAAATCAATTTAAACCAGTTAAAGGTTATCACAGTTATACGATATTTCCGCTGCCATTATAAAATTAATAAAAGTCTCCACGAGGAAGTCGATAACTAATGCGGGTACAAGCAGACAATTAACGATGGAGCTTACAAAATATATTTTGTTCCGACATTCATTTATGAAAGAAGCGATCCTGACTCGTATTTTTGTGTGTGACGTCACCTTTCTTTACCCCCCACCCCCCATCGTCACTTTGTCACACAATGTTGGACTTCCCCTCCCCCCTCACTGCGTGACGTCACATCTGGACGACCCCCTAACTGGTTTTATATATATAGCAGTATGAACCTGAAAAAACGGCAACAGTGTAACTTATTGTTTATGTTAAGTGCATTCTAATGTTCGTTCGCATCATCTAATCTGACTAGAATGGCAACACTGTAACTTATCCAATACCATAATTCCCGCCGTAAGGTACTTCGGGCGGTCGGTCTGTGACACTTTGCACACTGTCATTTGCGCACTTTTTCTATTTTCCAGAGAGTGCATTAACTTTCGAGCACAGCTAATGTGGTTGAAAGTTAGACAATAATTGTATTGTTTCCCCTTATATGTACTCTCGCGAACATAGCAAAGTGTGACGGTGTGCATTAAATCAACAGACAATACTCTTCTGTCCAGTTTCATTCGGGAAACGGATTTAACTCATTATTTTTCTTAAAAGTAACCTTAAAATGTAAGTTTTTAAAAATTGTTTCTTCAAGACAAAATGTGTATTTAAAGTATTGCAGACTTATTATTATGGATCAAAATGATAAGATGGCTAAAAGGAAGAGACGATCGCGTCATTCACAGCGAGCAAGCGAGACTATAGAAGAAGCAGCAATGTAATACGTGTAACAGAAACAACACACTATAATTAAAAACCCGCCAAAATTGGCAGGTTTTTAATTATAGTGTGTTGTTTCTGTTACACGTATTACATTGCTGCTTCTTCTATAGTCTCGCTTGCTCGCTGTGAATGACGCGATCGTCTCTTCCTTTTAGCCATCTTAGTGGATTTTGAAAAATAATAAAAAAGTCAGGCAATACTTTAAATTACACATTTTTGTCCTTGGGCAAGAAAAAACAATTTTTAAAAACATTACATTTTAAGGTTACTGTTAAGAAAAATAATGAGTTAAATCACGTTCCCGAATGAAACTGGACAAAGAGTATTGTCTGTTGATTTAATGCACACCGTCACACTTTGCTATGTTCGCGAGAGTACATATAAGGGGAAACAATACAATTATTGTCTAACTTTCAACCACATTAGCTGTGCTCGAAAGTTAATGCACTCTCTGGAAAATAGAAAAAGTGCGCAAATGACAGTGTGCAAAGTGTCACAGACCGACCGCCCGAAGTACCTTACGGAGGGAATTATGGTATTGGATAAGTTACAGTGTTGCCATTCTAGTCAGATTAGATGATGCGAACGAACATTAGAATGCACTTAACATAAACAATAAGTTACACTGTTGCCGTTTTTTCAGGTTCATACTGCTATATATATAAAACCAGTTAGGGGGTCGTCCAGATGTGGAATTTTACGCAGTTTGGGGGGGAGGGGAAGTCCAACATTGTGTGACAAAGTGACGATGGGGGGTGGGGGGTTAAAGAAAGGTGACGTAATTACACACAAAAATTACGAGGGTTTTTTTTTTTTTTTGTTGATCGCTTCTTTCATAAATGAATGTCGGAACAAAATATATTTTGATTGCTCCATCGTTATTTTTTTTTTTTGTTTTTTTTTTTTTTTGTGTCTGCACAGCACAAAATTGTACCCGATTAGTTATCGACTTCCTCGTGGAGAACTTTTATTAATTTTATTAATGGCAGCGGAAATATCGTATAACTGTGATAACCTTTAACTGGTTTAAATTGATTTTTCATTATATATTTCTTTCTTTCTTTAAAACAACGTAGTACCTCGCCCTAAAAAAAAATTTTTTTTTTAAATTCAGACTAAATAAAGCGTACTTTTGAATAAAATTAGATGCATTTAGTTAGGTAGAGCAAAGGTTGGGCCTTGTCTCGTGCTAGGACGCAGCACTTGAAAGCGAAGATCTTTGTAAAAGCTTCATTAATTAAAAACTATTTTACTTGACTGTTATATTGTCTGCATTAGTTAAATAATTTTCGACTACAGTCTTGCCTTTTGAACATTACAAAACGATTGAAAACGGGGGCAGAAGAGATTTATGACGTCACTTAAGAGGGGGTCTGGGTTTTTGTGACGAAATGTGACAATTGGGAGAGAGGTGTTAGAAATTGGAGAGAATTGCGTCATGTCATATGCGGGCGACCCCTTATACCAAAAAGCGGAAAGTTAGCAATTATGCCATTCTATTCACACTTAGTATTAAAAAAATGCTTACTGTCGTCTTCTTTGTTAACCCTCCCGCGAAATATCAAACGGTCCTCCACATAGTGAGACAGGAGACAGACGAGCCCAATGATGAGGCCTATACCCATGACGCAAAACACCACACAGATAATGGGCTTTTGTGTTTTTTCCTCATGTTCGTCGTCGGTAGGAGTCGCCGTATGGGTATTTCGTTTTGCTGTGGTAGTAGTTGTTGCTGTTGTTGAATATAGAGTACCTGGCTGTAAAAGATGGTATATTATATGTCAAGGTGTGGTTTAAAGGGACTTGATATGAGCGATGTTGCTGGTGAGTCAATTATTATTGGTGGTGTTGTGTACAGTTTGTTCAGCTTGCTTAATCATCATTGATGTTTCTTGTCATCATCACATCATCATAATCATCTTCATCATCATAATCATCACCTTCATCATCAATATCATCGTCATCATCGTTTTCAATTGTGATGCATTATCATCATCATCTTCATCATAATAAAAACAATCGTCACCATCTCATCAAAATTTTAATCACACCATCATCATCTTCATCATCATCATTATCATCATCATTTTCATCATCGTAATAACAATCGCCATCATCACCATCTTCATAATTATCATCATCATCATGATTTTTTCTTCATCATCAATTCTTCATAATCATTGGTACACATCATCATCTTCTTCATCATCATCATCATCTTCATCTTCACTATAAAATTTATCTTATACAGCATCATAATCATCATCATCATCTTCATCATTATCATCATCATTTTCTTCATCGTAATAACAATCGCCATCATCACCATCGTCATCATTATCATCATCATCATGATCATGTTCATCATCATCTTCATCATCATCACACCATAATCATCATCTTCATCATCATCTTCATCTTCACTATAAAATTTATCTTATACAGCATCATAATCATCATCATCATCATCCTCACATCATCATCATTATCATCAATCATCATCATCTTCTTCATCACATCATCATCATCATCATCACATCATCATCATCATCAACATTATCTTCACCATCAAATTTATCATGATCAGCATCATAATCATCATCATCTTTATCATCATCAGCATCATTATCATCATTTCCGTTTTCACTCACTATGAAGCGTATGGCTACCACTGCAGCTGGTCCCCTTACAAGAATCCTACATCCAAGCATTCATACGCTCTGGCAGTGATGGTTTCTGAATCAATGTATTTAACACAATGAGATTGCCAGCCTCATACACAGCCTCATGTGAGTCTCTGCATACGACATGCATGAGAGATCAGTAGGCACGTATCTTTCTTTATCCTGGGAGATCTCTGGGAACTAGGAAACATCAATGGTTGTTTAGTGCTGTAGACAGGTTTGCTATTGTTGTTGTTGTTGTTAACGTTACTGATGCGTTTTGCAATAATAATGGTTGTGATGTGGAAGATTAAAAAAAAAAGAGCTCGGTCTCTTCTGTGTCATGGAGTTTGCAACTGCATTTGATGTTGTTGATTTGACAGCTGATAAAAAATGTTGCTGCTTTGATGTTTGATGATTTGATGTTTGAAGATTTGTGGCTGCTGATTTGATGCTGCTGATTTGATGTTGCAAGGTTTGACATGTTTGCTGATTTGATGTTGTCTGGTTTGTGTTTGCTGATTTGATGTTGCTGGTTTGATGTTGTGATTTGAAGTTGCTGATTTAATGTTGCTTCGATTTGGTGTTGCTGATTTGATGGGTTGCTGTTTTGATGTTGCTGACAAAACATATTGCTGATTTGATGTGCTGATAAAAACATATTGTATTGCTGATTTGATGTTTTGCTGATTAAATACATGTTGTTGATTGATGCTTGCTGATGAAAACATGTTGATGAATTTACTCTCAATACGCGTTCTATCTCTTGTTCCATCTGGCACCTGTCTGTGTTTTTACAGTTTGTTGAAGGATTGTATTTTTGACGGAGTCATCTGTCAAGTTATTTGCTTATGTTTTTATCATAAGAATAATTGTGTCTTTACCTGCGATGTCAGGTTGATTAGGGGTTGTCTTCCCTTGTTTATTCATTCATTGTGTTTGACCTTTAGGGTCAAAGGTAGACAGTTGGGCGTATGCCCATGGTCTGGGCTGTTTAAGCGGTAGCTGAGTGAGACTTCCGGCACGCCGGGAAGTGTCCTGGTTTTTGAAGGTACGAGAGTCCATTGTGTTTTTCGGGGAGAATCTTCGAAGTGACTGCACTGGCAGTTTTCCCCAGTGAATCTCTGTGCGTTGGAATGACAGCAGAGTTCCTTGTTAAGTTCTGTGGACTCGGTTACAGGTAATACCGACTTTTTCCATTACTATGCTTTCGGTAGCAGAACATGTTAGAAGATTGCCTAGTCTGTGAACTGCAGCTCACCGGTCCTCCATTTCAGAACTTATATGTTGTGCTCAAGGTAGCCATCCAAGACTATTAGTCTTCATACCATCCAGAAATCCAGTGACGAAGATATATTGTGGGAGCCGCAGATTGGCGGCATATTTATGTCTACAATAAGCATTACTGCAGGGTTGATGGTAACCTGCTTATCAGAAGTACACAGCCGACGTCAGAACGAGGCCTGTGTTTTTTTCGGCTATTATACTACAGCCTGATAATGTGCAATTGGCGGGGAATGCCAAGTTGCACCTATGTGTCAAAGTGATTAAGGTATCTGACGCGTTTAGTCAGTAATCCCAGGGCGACGCCACGAACTGTCCTTATTGAAGAACATTGTATTGACCATGCACGAATATTCAAATGTTTACCAGCTTGCTGAATGCCTAATGTATACCTATCGATTTCCGGTCAGCATGACCTTGTTTACAATGACTGTTCCTGTTGATACCATGTGTGTTCTCGTCAATAAATGTTTTGAAACGTGTCTGCAGTGTCCAAGCATCCTTGACTACTGCATGTGAGTGTATGGGTTGCAGGGTCTACATACATACGAGCCTAAACACATTCGCGCCTTCATTCGCACCCACACTCAGTTCATCATCCGCTCGCACTACACACCTAACAACATGTATACTGTCTTGGGCCAGTGATCACCTCAACAAGAGAAAAGTACAGTTACATTTTTGGTGGACCAGTTACGTGGGCTCTTCTGATACATTTCTTGTGGACAGAGCGAGCAATTAACATTATTGATGACATTAATGTGGTCCAGAAATTTACATTTCATGGGGCTATTTGCGTGAGAAGGACAAGTACACATTACATTTCTGATCTGTGGGTCTAAGCTACACACTGGACAGCTGTAACACACATCGCTAATTCTACACTTGCAAGTTTTGGCTACAACAGGACAGAAATAGGTCATCAACTGTTGACCCAGATAAACAGTGCTAGCATTTATGTTATAATGCTACATAAACCACAACAGGACAAGTACTGAAGTTAACATCTAGGCATTTGCTACGTGGACCACAACTGCAAGTCGAGTCCCTTTTTGTAAACGGTACCGCTGGTCGTTTACACGTTTCAGTCAACAACAGACTTTTCTACGCCCGAGCATTCAAGCTATATTGTTCGAGGTCAAGTGTTTGTAAACAGTACGTGGAAATTGTAAACATTCTATGTGCAAGTCCTAAGTCGAGAAGGTCATAGTAACTTTTGTTCGTGAATACCACTTTATGCTACAGTGGATTTGACATTCAGTGCGCGCTTGACATTTTGTTTCTGTGTTCGCAAGGAGCAAGTTAGTTACTGTAATATCATGTGTGACTGAGCTTTATTTTGCAACACATTGAATTGATTGCTATTTATGTTAATTGTACTATTGTTGTGTATTTTTCTTGTGTTTTTTTTTTGCGGGTTTTCGGTTGGTGGGTCTTACAGTAAATATGCCACTTAATCGAGGGTTACTGTAAGCGTTCTGTAGGGATTGCAATTTTCTTAATTGAAATTTGCTAGCGACTTTTGTTGCTATTTTTTTTTTTTTTAGCTGTGACGACATCAGTTAGTGTTGTTTTCGTTATTTTTCCGTTCTTTGATTTTCGATTAGTTTATAACAGTGTTGCCATTTGTCTTGTTTATTTTTCGCGGTCATCATTACACATTTGTGTAACATTTTCTTTACTTTTTGCTGTATTGTTTATTTGACTTCCGCGAACGTTTTCGGTCATTGTTCTGTATTTTTGTCTTTGTATTTATGATTGTACTACATTATTGTCATACACAGTCTACATACATACACTTGGTCATGTATTATTATTATTATTGATAAGGTACACTCTTCATATAGAGATTGTTAATAAAATATTATTATATAAGATATTTATACAAGTTCTTTGATAAAAGACTTGTTATCCTCAAAGATTGAGACAAGGTGAAATACATATTCAAGTTCTTTAAAAAAAAAAAAAAAAAGACTTGTGCCCATAGTGAGTGGGATATAAAGGAATTATTTTCCACAGGTACTCAAGTGATTTTTTTGTTACATTATAAACAAGAGGACCATACAAGGTCTTTGTCTAAGACTAAGAGAGTCAAATAAAGTGAAGTGAGTATACAAGTCTAGCATTTCAGACTTGTCTCCCATTGAAGTGGGATAAGGTAATTTATTTAATTTTTTCAGGTTTCTGATCTCATTAGACAGAATGTCTACATTGGATTTCTTCATCCAGCAAGGGTTGACCCTTGGTAAGTCTGGTAAAGAATTGGAAGAATATTCATCTGCTCAATTCGCCATTGCATTAAAGTCAGATGAAAAGAAACAAAAAGAGGAAATTAAATTGAAAGCAGAAGCTGAACAAAGGAGAGCAGAAGCTGAACTAAAGAAGCTAGATGCTGAGAATAGAAGATTAGAACTTGAAGAGAAAAGGTATCAAAGAGAAGCTGCTGCAGAGGAGAGAAAAGCTCAAGCTGCTGCTGAGGAGAGAAAAGCTCAAGCTGCTTCTGAGGAGAGAAAAACTCAAGCTGCTGGAGGAGAGGAAAAGCTTCAAGCTGCTGCTGAGGAGCTGCTGCTGATGAAAAAAAATTCCAGATGGAAATGGAAGACAAAAAACTTCAAGCTGCTGCAGAGGAGAGAAAACTTCAAGCTGAGGCTGAAATTAGAAAAATGGAACATGAGGAAAGAAAACAGAAGATGGAACTTGATGAAAGACTCGCAACTTTGGAGTTAGAGAAATTGAAATTGGCGAGTACGGGTGCTCAGCAAACAACTTCGAGTACGACAAAGGAGTTTGTTAATAGGATTAAATTGCCTCATTTCAATCCTTTAAAGGATGACGTAGCAGATTATCTAGATAGATTCCAATTTTTATGCGATACGCATAACATAAAAAAGGAAAAATATGTTGAACAACTGATGGAATTTTTTACAGGTGACACAGTGACTACTCTTATGACAATAGACGAACATGACAGGACTAATTATGATGTTGTCAGAGCAGCATTGCTAAAAAAATACCAACTAAAAGAAGAAGACTATCGTCTTCGTTTTAGGACAATGTTGCCAGAAAATGGAGTAGATTTCTCTGATTTTGTTACAAAAATACGTCGTACATTTACACGATGGGTTGAGTTGTCTCAGACTGAGAAAACATATGAAGGTCTAATGGACTTATTATTGCGAGATAAGGTTTTGTCATCTGTTAATGATTCTTTTCTTGCATTCCTTCATGAGCGTAAGCCTAAAAAACTTAAAAGATATGGAGGAATACTGTTGTCAGTATGCCACCGCGCATCCCCATGCTACAGTTAGCAATTCTAAAGTGAAAGAAGGGTTGCCAGCTGCTTCGGCAACACCATATGGCCCTAATTTCAAAAAAAAAAATTTCAGGGTGCTCAACAAAACTGGAATAGGGGAAGTAATCAGAATTACACTCAGAAGCGGAGTAATCCAACACATGATGGTTCTTCGTCTATGAATTGGAGACAAGATGGTAGTTCTCGTAATTTTAGTGGTAATAATTTGAGACACTTTCGCAAAGGCTATCCAAATAATAACTATTCGAACTTTCGAGGTAATCATTCTCGACGTCAAGATTATGACGATGGTGAATTTAGAAACCGGGATTCAAACCGGAATGATGATTACAATAGGCAATATGATAACAATTACAGGGGAAATGATAGTCGAAATAATTACAGGGGAAATGATAATCGAGGCAGACCTAGATTTAACAAAAAAAAAAGACCTTTCCAACAGGCAAACTCTGCACAACAAGAGTTTGATGGAGCCTGTAATACAGTAAATGATAGTGGTAACTCTAGGGCTATCACTGGTTGTGCTTTCGATTTTGGGAGAGCAACTGAATGCCCCAATGCTTAACATTGTTCGACTCATCGACTGTATCTACTCTAAGTTGTGGTCACCCTCTTCCTGCTCTACCTGCTACAGTTGCGCATGATGGGAGAGGATCTCTCATCTTACATAAAGGTCTAATAAATGATAGGCTAGTCTCAGTACTTTTCGATTCGGGATGTACTACCGTCGGGGTTAGGGAGTCTCTGATAGATCCTTGCTGTGCCACTGGAAAAACAATCAAATGTGTTACATTTGGTGGTACTATGGAAAGTTATCCTACTGCTATTATTAGGATTGACACTCCCTTCTTCACAGGAGATGTCCATGCATGTCTTCTTCCTAATCCTATTGCGGATCTTATAATCGGTCGTATTCATGGGGTTAAGGAATGCACCCCGCAACAAATTTCTAGTTGGGAGAAAAAAAAAACATTCAAACGGTCAATGCAGTGGTGACAAGAGCTCAGGCTCTTAATCCCCCAACTTCATCGGATAATAGTAATGAAGTTGATAGCCAAGACGAGCACTTGGTGATTTCCCATGACTCGTTTGTTAAACGTCAAGAAGAGGATCCTTCTTTGAAGAAATTCTTCCTTCTTGCAAAGAAAGGGGATCCCAATCAAAATACTAATCACAAATCGTATATTACTATGAAGAATGGTATATTGGTACGGATGGTACAACACTCGGACAAGTCTATGCACTCGCAAATTCTTGTGCCTAAGTGTATGAGAGCCTTAATTCTTCAGCATGCACACGATTCTCAGTGTGCTGGACACATGGGGTTTTCCAGAACTAAAACTAGAGTCCTTGCGTCCTTCTTTTGGCCATTCGTGAATAAAGACATCCGAATTTATTGCCGATCTTGCAAAATTTGTCAAGAGGTCAAGTCTAGAGGTCCGAGACATGCTGCTCCTATTCAGGCTGCAGATATTCCGATTCGGCCGTTTCAGAAAATGGCTATAGACATCATTGGTCCGTTCAAAATTAAGTCAGCCAGAGGACACCAATTTATCCTCACTTGCGTGGACATGTGCACGCGTTGGCCAGAGGCTATTCCTCTGAAGAGCATATCAACTGTCGATATCGCTGATGCTCTTTGGCTCATATTTTCTCGTCTGGGATTCCCCGGAGAAATACTGTCGGACCACGGCACTCAGTTAATTTCGGACGTTATGTCTCAGGTAATGGCTACGCTAGACATTAAAAGGTCTCTCAGTAGTATTTATCATCCAATGTCCAATGGATTGGTAGAACGTCTTAACAGGACACTAAAGAACTTACTTGGCAAGATAACGGAGGATCATCCGGAGGATTGGGACAGGGTTTTACCTGCAGTCCTCTTTGCCTATAGAGAAGTTCCCAACGAGCATACAGGGTTTTCTCCTTTCGAACTTGTCTTTGGTGCGCAACCGCGCGGTCCGATGTCCTTGTTACACGATTTGATAACTTCTGATAATATTGACGATGATACACAATCGTCATATGAATATGTCATTGCTCTTAGAGAAAAGATTATCGAATCGTGCAGGTTAGCAACTTCATCTTCCGAATTTGCGAAAGAAAAAGCTAGGCGATTTGCTAACAAGAAAAGACGCCTACGTCAACTTTGTCCTGGAGACAAAGCATATGTCTTACTTCCCTCAAGAGAGAATAGACTTCTCATTTCATGGAAAGGTCCATACACTATAGTCTCCAAAATTTCCGATGTCGACTATATCGTCGATGTGGATGGAAAGCATAAAACCTTCCATATAAATATGCTAACAGAGTTTATTGAACGTCCAGACTATTTGCAGCCTATTTTCCAGGCGACGGACGACTCTCCAGTCCAACATGGTCACATCTCATCCCTGTCCGTTATACAGGATGAGGAAACTATTTTTTCTGACGTTAACTTACCTCTTCCTGCGATTCCACTGAATTCAACGGAATCGTGGAGGGACGTTACAATCTCTTCGAACTTGTCTTTTGAGGAGCAACGTCAAGTATCCTCTACGCTACAATCATATCAGGATGTCCTTACCGACATTCCTGGACACACAGATGTCATAGAACATGACATCATACTTACTGATCGTAATCCGATCAGAGTAAGACCATACCCAATACCTATTCATTTTCAAGCACAAGTCGAGAAAGAATTGGATGAAATGATTCAACTGCAAATAATTGAACCATCCACTTCAGCTTATTCTTCGTCGATAGTTATTGTTCGAAAGAAAGACAATAACATACGTCTTTGCGTTGACTATCGCAAATTAAATCAAGTTACGAAGTTCGATGCTGAACCTATGCCATTATTAGATGATCTACTTATTAGACTTTCTAAAGCTAAATTCTTTACTAAAACTAGACTTGTCGAAAGGTTATTGGCAAGTCCCACTGACGGAACACGCCAAACCTCTCACTGCTTTTTCGACACCTAGGGGTCTGTTTCAATGGAATTTTATGCCTTTCGGGCTTATGAACGCCCCAGCGACTTTCGTGCGCATGATGCGACGAATTCTATCAGATCGTGCAGATGTCATCGCATATTTAGACGACATCTGTCTTTTCAGCGATACTTGGGAAGAACACTATTTGGGTCTAAAGGAATTGCTATCTACTCTACGTGAGCATAGTTTGACTGCAAAACCCTCTAAAGCTTTTGTTGGGTTTAGTGAAATTTCCTTCCTAGGTCATCGAGTTGGTCATGGTCTGTTGAAGACAGAGGACCAAAACATTTCGAAGATATTAAATATCTCGGTTCCGAAGACAAAAAAGCAAGTGCGTAGTCTCTTGGGATTGATACAATTCTATGGAAGATTCATTGAGAATCTGTCCTCCATTATGGCACCACTTTCATCGTTATTGAAAAAAGGTTCTCCTAATATGGTGCGTTGGTCCCAGGAATGCCAATCTTCATTGGATCAGGTTAAGAATTTGTTCTCATCTCATCCTATCTTAAGACTACCAACGATTGATAAGACTTTTGTTCTTCGTAGTGATGCCTCTTCCACTGGGATTGGAGCGGCGCTAATGCAGGAATATTCAGGAACTCTGCATCCTGTAATGTATATTTCTAGGAAGCTAAATGCGGCAGAAAGGAATTACTCGGTTTTAGACCGTGAATTGTTGGCTATGGTTTGGTCCATTCTTAAGCTACAAAGGTTCCTTCTGGGCGCGCATTTCTTTATGGAAACCGACCAAAAAGCTCTTACGGCTATGCAAAGTAAGGATTTGAAGAGCTCGAGATCTACTCGTTATGCTATTGCTCTTCAGCCTTTCCATTTCACGGTGCGAGCTATCCGTGGTTCGGATAATGTGATGGCGGACATATTGTCCAGATGCCCACATGATTCCAGTTAAATCTTGTGTCCTAGTTTTTCCTGATACACTTTCAGACTTTTGTCTGTCCTTAATATCCTAATATGTTGTAATACAAATGTATTTGGATGATGTTTAGATAATTTAACAAATTTCATTTTGTCCATCCATCAGTGATATGTTGCTAATATAGCATTGTAATTCATGACATTTGTATATTGCTATAATTATAGTATTTAGTAATGATTGATATATGATTGGTATTGCCAGCAACTTAGGTTTCTTTAATGGTACCCCCTTAGTTTGTTTGGCTTAAAGGAAATATTTTCTCCTATGTTGGGAGATGATTTGTATCCTCTTCAGACGCTTTGTTTATGCGTCTATTGTACCTGATATTAGGTTCATTTTTTTCATGAGCACATAAGTGATACTTGTGCAATCTTGCTCATGGACATATTAAAAAAAAAAAAAAATTTCATTTTTTTTTACAGGGGGGTTGTAGTAATATGTTGCTGTCATTTTTGACGGAGTCATCTGTCAAGTTATTTGCTTATGTTTTTATCATAAGAATAATTGTGTCTTTACCTGCGATGTCAGGTTGATTAGGGGTTGTCTTCCCTTGTTTATTCATTCATTGTGTTTGACCTTTAGGGTCAAAGGTAGACAGTTCGGGCGTATGCCCATGGGCAGGTTTTTTTTAAGGAGGAGTTGAGTTAGACTTCCGGCAAGCCGGGAAGTGTCCTGGTTTCTGAAGGGACGAGAGTCCATTGTGTTTTTCGGGGAGAATCTTCGAAGTGACTGCGATGCAGTTTTCCCCAGTGAATCTCTGTGCGTTGGAATGACAGCAGAGTTTCTTATATTGTTCTGTGGATTCGGTGACAGGTAATACCGACTTTTTCCATTACTATGCTTTCGGTGGCAGAACATGTTAGAAGATTGCCTAGTCTGTGAACTGCAGCTCACCGGTCCTCCATTTCAGAACTTATATGTTGTGCTCAAGGTAGCCATCCAAGACTATTAGTCTTCATACCATCCAGAAATCCAGTGACGAAGATATATTGTGGGAGCCGCAGATTGGCGGCATATTTATGTCTACAATAAGCATTACTGCAGGGTTGATGGTAACCTGCTTATCAGAAGTACACAGCCGACGTCAGAACGAGGCCTGTGTTTTTCGGCTATTATACTACAGCCTGATAATGTGCAATTGGCGGGGAATGCCAAGTTGCACCTATGTGTCAAAGTGATTAAGGTATCTGACGCGTTTAGTCAGTAATCCCAGGGCGACGCCACGAACTGTCCTTATTGAAGAACATTGTATTGACCATGCACGAATATTCAAATGTTTACCAGCTTGCTGAATGCCTAATGTATACCTATCGATTTCCGGTCAGCATGACCTTGTATACAATGACTGTTCCTGTTGATACCATGTGTGTTCTCGTCAATAAATGTTTTGAAACGTGTCTGCAGTGTCCAAGCATCCTTGACTACTGCATGTGAGTGTATGGGTTGCAGGGTCTACATACATACGAGCCTAAACACATTCGCGCCTTCATTCGCACCCACACTCAGTTCATCATCCGCTCGCACTACACACCTAACAACATGTATACTGTCTTGGGCCAGTGATCACCTCAACAAGAGAAAAGTACAGTTACAGTAAGTAAATGTGTCTGTCTGTTCTAACTTCTGGTTCCTTATTGTTATTGGCTCAGGATTGCCCACATTCATCAATCTGAAGAAGACATCAACCTGAAGACGATAATCATACGGTCGAGAATGAAAACCATAGTTATGAATAACTTTGGCGTTATAAAGTTGATGTTGATAGTCATGATTAAGATGATTTTTAATAAAGCACCAAGTCAATTCAATAACGAAAACGCTGAACGGAAGTTCGTCACCATTAGTAGCAATTATACAACGAAGGTCGGCTGCAAGGGATCTCCAACGTCGTTTATTTCTAGTCTTGATGGTGCGCTCTCATAGACTCTTTCCTGCCCATCTCTTGATGTTACCTTCCCACTTATAGCGTTGTGTTTCTCTTGCACGTTTGCCTTCAACTATCCCTTATTTTATGGTCTTAAGGACGGTGTTATATCCTTTTACATAGCTAAAGTATTTTAGCTAATTTTGATCTTTTTATTAATTCTCTTTTTTCTATCTCTCTTTATGTGTTTTCTTCTCTTTCAACGAGACGCACCTCATTCTTTTATATATCAACATCTCAAAGGCCTCAATTAATTTTTCCAATTACTTGTTCATTGTCCATGTTTCTACATCATACAATAACGAAGAATATAGTATTTAATAATTATAAGTTTAAATTTGTGAGTTACTTGTTTAGATGTTAGTAAGGAAGTTACACCTACCTGAAAACGTGATGAGCCAGGAAAGGACCGATTTAATTATAATTCCGCAAATAGGACCGAGTTCAAAAGGTCGAAAGTTCATAAAGAAGACAAAAGGGTAATGTACGTTTAGTGTATTTAGCATAAGTTGTAGGTTCCATAAACGGACACCGGGATTAATTGAAAAAAAAAATATTAGAGTATTCTTTAGATAACGTTTGTATATGTGATGTCTCTGTGTGTCTGTGCATATGTTTCCTCTGTTGTCTGTGTGATGTGCAACCTCTGTGGGATGTGTCATCTGTGTGCGATATGTCTGTGTGTGATGTGTCATCTGTATGTATGTGATGTGGCTGTGTAATTTGTCATCTGCGGGTGTCACATTCCTGTTAAAAATGTTTTAAATTATGAGGTTGCTAGCCTCAAGCACAATCTGTCGCCTCCTACGACATGCATGAGTGAACAGTTGCAGTATTCTGTTTTTGTCTCCATAGAGGTTCACGGGAACAACACGGGAACAACATGGGGAACTGTACACAGTAAATATAGTCCTATAGCAGATGGGAGCCGAGGTAGCGCAGTGGTTTGTGCACCTCGACCCAGGTTCAACGCTCTAACCAATCCAATTTATTCCGGTAACTAGAACGGTCAGTAGTATTATCTAATGTTACGAAATGCTTTCGCGCGTGAGCAAAAATTACTTCGCGATTGGCTTGGTAAACATGAGTCATAAGATAGTTTACGGTATCAGTGGCTGAGGTCAGATTTAATTTATGGGCAGTAATATAATTGGTCAAAGGTCGGCCCAAAGCGACGCGACGCGATGACTCATAGCGTCGGTTATTGCATCAGTTTTTTTTATTATAAATAACGGCGACTAAGATTTTAGCGCGTGTGTCCAAAGAAAATTTTGCTGCCGTGAATCAACGCCTTATCGTCTGCTCAGCGAGTCACCGGTTGCTCAGCGAGAGAAATTCGGTATCTGGGTATGTTCATAACTAATTAGCGAGTAGATAGTTTTCCTGTAAGATCTTAGCACGATAGAGTAAGTTTTCTTCTGCGAGTTAATTTAAGTTTATTAGTTTGAAGTGCCATCAATTGCTATCTTATACAATAAAACGAGAAGTTGTGCCTTCAATTTTACTATGAATAATAGTAGCAATATCTATGATTTGTGTAGCTGCTTTTGAAATATTAACTGTGTGAGGGTAAGCGCTAAGATAAACGGGTGCTCTGTAGTATGTAATATGAGGACTGTGAAAACCGCATTTTGATTATGATAATTTGTAGTGTATATACGCGAGCGTAATTTGTGTATTTTATTAGTGTGCTATTTTTGGTAATGTAGTTAGAAGACAAGGGGTGTAAGGGATGTAAGTAATATTACTGAGATGGTGTAGTAACAGTGCGGTTAATATTGTGTTAATTGATAACCTTCCCGGGTCAGTCTTTAATAAGAAGCTAAGGCTAGGAAATTATCCTGTACCGGGGAATGTTTCGCTTCAACGAAGCTAATGTTATGACGCCTGAGGGCTAGACTAGCACAAAAGATTCAGGTCATTCCGTGTCTGGAGTTTATATAACAGCCATATAGTAAGTGAGTGTGGGAGAGTGATAGGAGGGACGGTCAATTAGTTGGACCCTTGGGTAAGAATATTTGTTTATCGCTTGTGCGTAGTTTGGGTAGGGGAGATGTATTAATTTAGGGGACCTAGGGAGTAGAGGAATTTAAGGTGTTTATGTGTTAGGGTGGAGAATATTTTGACGTGTTGTATATTTGTTGTTATTTCTTCGTTTTACAGCATTTTCACGGCACTTAGGGAGGGTTGTAAACTGCCCTACAACTTACCACGGTAATTTGCCTTCTCAGCAGCCGAGGGCTCGAGACATCGCCATAGGTGAAGAGAACTGTTGACGCGGTAATACCGGCGCCCAGTACGTCTGCACCAGTGAAAGAAAGAAGTTCTCATGCAGTGAGGCACATACTTCAGTGGGAACAGGTTTTCTTAAAAAATCCGGAGCTCTTAGCTCGTTATAGCACACCAAATAGGCGCGTGGCCTGGTGTTTGTTTTTAATATGGCCATAATAAAACCGTTTGTCCTAAACCCGAAGGGGCAGTGGAAAGAAATTTTCATCAGTAGGGAAGCCTCTACATCCCGAGTCAAGTACTTCGTTCTTAATACCAAAGTCATCAGCTGCAGTAGTCAGGAAAGGTGAAAGGGAAATCATTCCTTTCCGAATGCTAACGAGAGGAGGGAAGTGACGGAGACGCCCCCTCAGCAGAAGACGGTAGTGTCAGAGAGACACCGAACCGAAGCAGAGGAGAGAGAGAGAAGTTAGAGAGTCAGATAGAAGGACTTAGAGGACAGCTTCTGAGTTAGCACTGAAAAAGTCAGTTAGTGGATCAGTGCTTGTAGTACAGTTGTTAGCTGTGTAGTACATCATAGAGTGCATTAAGACTGTGTAGACATTTAGTTATACGTCTGCAGCAGGACAATGTGTTAGAGTTAATAATAATAGGATAGTTAGGAGAGGCGGCTCTTAAGTTAGAGAACCCACCAAGTAGGTTTTGTTTAATCCTTAATTTTGTCCATGCAGGTTGAACGAGAGGGTGAACTTGTTGGTTTATAAGTATCTGTCATTTTAATTGTTCTGTTACAGGTTTGTACGACCTCGCACGTTATTTATTTTGCTGTGTTATTTATTTTGTTGTTTAATAAACTATAAATTGTAGCCTGGATCAGTTTCTCTATAACTATACTGTACTTATATGCTTGTCTTTATAGTTGTGTCTGTGGATTTTAGTGAAACCTTATCTCTCCTTTATGGTAGTCAGAGGGGGTCAGACAGTAGTTAGTAATTAAGTCACAAGTGGCGAGGGAGAGTCAATCTCGGTTCTCACCCTCGAAGCTATAAGTCTCATCTTTCCACATTCACTGTCATTTCTCATACAAAATCTATCTTCTCAGACTTTCTCACAACTAGTGTATCTTCTCTATACTCAGACAAACTCTAAACTTAAATCCACTTCGTGACATGGAGGTGGGATTATTTAGACCGCAAAACGCTCCGGGGTCGACCCAGCCTCATGAATTGGGTACCAGAGCAACTCTGGGAAGGTTACGGCGGCCGACGTGATGCTGACCATATCACTCCCAGTGTGCCGATGGTCAAGAAAATATGGGCCTAACACCATATTCCCAACATGCCTTAATAGTGTGTAATGGGATCCCTAGCAGATACTGCAGTAAAGGAGTGAAATGTTAGAAGCTTCATTATACTAAGTAAGTCCCAGCTCTATGAGCTGGGGCGACCTATTCCCTTCCTCACTGCTTTTGCTTTCCCTAAACCACAAGCAGGTACACATTTAAAGCTGGGTAGACTAAAGTAGTAGTCCCCTGGGGGGTCTCCGATGAGACAACGAAAAACAGGACTACTGTTGCTTTTTCAGGCATGTCGTAAAAAGCGACTAACATTAGGTTTTGAATAGTGCTGGTAGCCTCAATCATGTACACCAGATTGATACATAAACCCCTGCTGCATGAGCATATAACTGTTTGATGCAGGCTTCTTGCTGGAAGACCAGTTGCAGTAGGGGTTCCATTCTCCATAACGAGCGAAATGGAAAACGATGATGAGACTAAAGCATGACGCTACCTGGTTTTGAACCTTGTAACTTTGACTCGAGAAGAAATAGCTCTAAACACAGTGCCATTCAACGTTTATATTGTACACCATGCCCAGTAAAAATCAAAAAGATTTGAGTACAATCTTCCGTCATGTCAATAAAAATGAAAATATTCTACAGTTTTCCATTTAACGAATGCTATCTTGCAGAATGAAACGTGAACAATGATTACAACAAATACGAAGATAATCGGAGGCCACTTAGATCTGATGTTGCTTAAAAGTTTTGAGAATACCTGGTCGGTTGAAAGGACAAAAAAAAAAAGTTGCAAGGTTCGGAACAAGAGAAACTAAATGAAAAGATGAAAAAATGACAGACTTTCATAACCAGGGCGTTTTAGTAGAATAGAAGGATTGTAGTGGTATAACAAGATCCAGAACATGTTTTATCTGATGCTCTTAATCCGCATCACACGCGTCACTCGTCAGATGGCACTCACTACTAAACCTTCTGTCCAATCTGACAGACTCAAACTGGTTCTAACTTTCCATCCTCACTGTCTGGAGGTGAAAAGAATTCTGTTTCGACATCTGCCTATTCTCCACTCTGATCCTGATACCAGAGAGTTGTTTCGTGATACACCTTTGGTGGCATATCGTAGGATTGGAATTCTAGGGATATTCTTGTACACAGTCGCTTCAGACATACTAGCCCTTCTTACTTTGGTACTAAACCGTGCCAACGCCGTATATGTAAGAGCTGTCTGTTTGTACTCCAAACTCAGACAGTCACTTTTCCGAAAGGAAAATTTATCATTAGAGAGTCTTTCACGTTCGAATCCAGAAACCTGATTTATGCTATCATCTGCAAGAGGTGTGGCATTACCTATATTGGTGAAACAGGCAGGCGATTGGCAGACAGGTTTCGAGAGCACTTAAATGACATCTATCATGGCAAACATTTACCGGTGGCCCTTCACTTCAACAGCCCTGACCATTCAGGTAACTCTGACATTCATGTCACTGCCCTCCGTTCATGTATCGGCGACAACCGAACTCGCTTTTCGTTGGAGAATCGTCTCATTTTTCAAATGGGCTGTTTATCTCCAAAAGGCCTTAATGTCCAACATCAATTTGCATAAATTCTGGTAGCTTTTCTCTCTTTTTCATTCTTCTTTATTAGTTGTTTGTTCGATCTATTTTCTTATGTTTTTGTTTTGGTTCGTTTCGTATCCTTTTGTATCTTTTTTAAATTGTCGCTATCTTATATGTCACTTCCTTAGACGATTTTTTGTACCTCTGTGTTCTATTCCAAGCATCTACGGATCTAGCTAAGTGACCTTTTACTTGTTCCGAAGTTTTGTTCATTCTTTTTTTCGTTTCGTTGATTATTTACTTTCTTGTTTCGGTATTTCTTTCAGATTTTACGATTTTCTTGTATTATTATTGTTCTTTTTTCGCTCATCACTGAGGGTGTTTACTTTTTCCATCTGCTTGTATCGCTCATTTGGTGTATGTTTCTCATCATCGTATGTTTTTGTAGTACCTATATGTAATTATTGTCCTTGCCACCTGTTTGTAACTGTGGCTGACGAAGGGTAAAACCCGAAACGTCCCTTGTTTCATGTGAACCGTTATTTGTAGAACTGATTCAATACCGTTTTATTGGTTTATATACTTATATAACAAGATCACTAATGTGGAGCTGAAGACACTACCCAAACAGTGCCAGGTGGGAAAGAGACGCAAAGAAATGCTAGAGATTTATAGACCACACACCGAGGAAGCCTTTTGAAATCATTGAGAGGCTGTACTTATTCTGGAATCCGCAGTTTAAGGGAGGTATAGGGAGACCAAAGAACATATGACAAAGACAACTGGACTTTGACACGAAGAAGGGGGGGGGGGGGGGGGGTGAAGAAGACACCGAAAAACCTTGAGCTGATGGCATGGGACAGGAAGACTTGGCAGCAGTGTGTTGAAGGCCTATGTTCCTTGTAGAGCTGAAGGATGAGAATGACGAAACAAAGACTGTTCATTGTCTGTTGCCACATTCTAAGACAGTTAGAACACATTCTAAGACAGTTAGAACACATTCTAAGACAGAACACATTCTAAGACAGTTAGAACACATTCTAAGACAGTTAGAACACATTCTAAGACAGTTAGAACACATTCTAAGACAGTTAGAACACATTCTAAGACAGAACACATTCTAAGATAGTTAGAACACATTCTAAGACAGTTAGAACACATTCTAAGACAGTTAGAACACACTGGAACGGTATCAAAGACGGGTGTAATACAGAACAATAGTGGGCTTGGCCATGAAAGATGGTCGCACCCCGAAAGATATCTTCTACGGACAACTAGCAGATGGCAAAAGAAAAGTTAGGCTACCACAGCTGAGTTTCAAAGATGTGTACAAGAGAGACATAAGGGCACTGGACATAAATACGGCAACTTCGGAGGATGAAGGTGCCGATCATACCAAGTGGCGATGCTCTTTACGTCGCCACCTCAAATTGGATGAAAAGAAGCTCTCACGGCAAGCAGAAGAGAGGAGGAAATGTCGAAAGGAACACGAGGAGAAAAACCAGCAATGGCTGTCACTTCAGGAGCACATTACCATAGTCGGTTATAACTGAAGGGGCTATTATTATTAGTGGGATGAGGTTGTAGAGAGTCATGTGCTTGTCTAAGCAATTAAAGAATGGGGAGAAATAACGAAAGCTAACAAAAATGAAAATGTTTTAAAATCATTATTATCATATCCCTCTCCGCTCCCTGCAGAGCAGCCGGCCACCTATGTGCCTGGCCTTCCTGCAGAATATCTGCACTAAAGTATTCGTGTGCTCCTACAGTAACAATTTATGTAACAGCTAGTGTAAATGCCCGTCATAAGACAGGAATTAAATACAAAAGCACCAATACCTAACGACAATTTTACTTATTCAAAAGTATTTTTTTTAAACCACTGTGCATCACCACAGTACACGAACTACGTAGCAGCAGCGAGGATCCCAATGTGTGTATACGGGATCACACATTCTATAAATATTTTTGTTCATACCGTCTTTTGCGCACTTTTCTTTGTTGAGTGTTACTATTTTAGGGAGAGTACTTATAAGGGAAACAATACAATTAATGTCTAACTGTCAACCACAGTTGCATCCCTTAGCGTTACGCATTGACAGAAAAAAGCTGGGATTTTATATATAGGATTTTATTTACATGATGATATAGTCAGCCCTATGTAAGCCTCAATATAGTGGCCTCTTACGGCATACCTGAAGGCCTGTTTCGAAATTAAGGGATACAATATGATACACAAGATATGTATTTCAGCATGGTCTGCAGACGTGGGGAGCCGCGGTAGCGCAATGGTTAGTGCAATGGCTTCCTAGCTAGGTGGTCCATGGTTCGATCCCCAGTTGAGGTGGGATTTTTTAGGCCGCAAACGGCTACGGGGTCGACCCAGCCTCATGAATTGGGTACCAGAACAACTCTGGGAAGGTTAAGGCGGCCGGCGTGATGCTGACCACGTCACGATGGTCAAGAAAATACGGGCCTAACACCGTATTCCCAATATGCCTCAAAAGGCGTTTATCGGGATCCCTCTGCAGACATGAACTTGACATTCCGGATGTTCGTGACCAGGGAAAAGTCGAAAGTCACTGCTTGTCCGCTTGCCAACATAGTCACGTGTAACCGTTTAGCCAATCAACGTCAGTCTTACAAGGTTTTACTCAGACAGGCTTGACTGTTAAGACTAATTTATAGCACCTAAATCATTTAGCTCGCTCGAGAATGAAGAAAAAACTCGCTCGAGTGTTCCCGTGACTCCAGAGGAGAGTAAGAGTATGCTATCAGTGAAAAGCGTCAACGAAAGGTTTGGTGCATGGCAACACACCCAAATCTGTACAAGAGGGCTTATTTACCTGTGGTCCAGGATTCGAACGGTTCCCTGTACATAACCTAAATTTTAAAATATGTACATATTTTTTTCTAAGAAGGAGTCCGTCGCCTTCAACGGACAAACAAAGGGGTCCATGACACATAATAGGTTAAGGCGACCTGTTTTAGAAGTTTTGAAGCAATAAAGCAATTCAAGAACACATACACATAACTCATAACAAGTATTTCAGGCCAAATATTTGTGGAACGACAGATAATGACAAGATGTTGGCGCTGGATATGATACACATTAAGGAAATCGGATATTAGCAATCCAAGGCAGACTTTGCTCTAGAATCATCAGCGTAAGAGAAATGGATGAAGATCTATAATTTACTGAAGGCGAAGGTAGATCTATAACTTGCTGAGAGTAAATCTATAATGTACTGAAAGCAAAAACTACATCTTACTGAAGGATAAGCGATAACTTACAAAAAAGCGAACTATAACTTGCTGATGGTGAATCTAAAACATAATTAAAGGGTATCTATATTTACTGAAAACAAAACTGAAATTTACTGAATGCGAATCTATAACTTACTGAGGGCGAATCTATAACTTTCTAAAGGCTAATTTATAACTTGCGAAAAGCGACTAACTATAACTGAGAGATAGCTAATCTTCACTATCAATAATACTGAAACTATAACTTACTGAAAGCGAAGCTATAACCCACTAAGAACGAATCTGTCACTTACTGATTACGAATCTATAACTTACTGAGAACGAATCTATAACTTACTGAGACCGAATCTATAACTTACTGAGAACGAATATATAACTTACTGAGAACGAATCTACAACTAACTGAGAGCGAATATATAACTTACTGAGAGCGAATCTATAACTTACTGAGAACGAATCTATAACCTACTGAAAGCGAATCTATAACCAACTGAGAACGAATCTATAACTAAGTGAGAGCGAATCTGTAACCTACTGAGAACGAATCTATAACTAACTGAGAGCAAATCTATAACCTACTGAGAACGAATCTATAACTTACTGAGAACGAATCTATAACTAACTGAGAGCAAATCTATAACTAACTGAAAACGAATCTATAACTAACTGAGAACGAATCTATAACTAACTGAGAGCGAATCTATAACTTACTGAGAACGAATCTATAACTAACTGAGAACGAATCTTTAACTAACTGAGAGCGAACCTATAACCTACTGAGAACGAACCTATAATTAACTGAGAACGAATCTATAACTAACTGAGAGCGAATCTATAACCTACTGAGAACGAATCTATAACTAACTGAGAACGAATCTATAACTAAATGAGAGCGAATCTATAACTGAGAGCGAATCTATAACCTACTGAGAACGAATCTATAATTAACTGAGAGCAAATCTATAACTTACTGAGAACGAATCTATAACTTACTGAGAGCGAATCTGTAACTTACCTAAAGTAAGTACACAAATCTCAGTCGTCCAAACCTTTGTGAAGACTATTGCATTTAAATACGTTAACCAATCTGCTAGTTTTTAGCAGGGATTCTCAACTTTTTTTGTTCCTCATGGCTCTCTTCTGAGCCTCATTTACATCTGTTTTCCACCTCATAGTCGCTAGCTGGAAAAAGGTACTTTACCATCTTACTGAGGTGACCATCTTACCAAAGCATGGCCTTAGTTGAGAACCACTGGTTCACAGCTTCAAGAACTTAAATTCTAGCACACAAACGGTTTACACTTCTTTTTGAATATATGCAGGGATAAGAACTACGTGTTTTTAAAGATAAGTTTGGGAAAGCATGGGTTCGCATCTTTTCATGCCCTGATTGGTGGCCAGATCGTGGCTCTTCTTACACCAGAGACGCCGTCTAACGTTCTCGGAAATCGGAGAAGAAGAAATGAAGATGTCACGTGGGCATGCTAGCATCAATTAATCTTCAACGTCGTCATCATTTTCCTTTTTGTCCCCCATGGAGCATAGTGCCACCACTGAAGATGGTTCCCTTCCAGGAGTCTTGCACCAAAGCATCTATGTTCTCAGGGTCGGCCTTAGTAATTGCGGGGCCCGATTTTGACAACTCTGATGCCCCCCAATGGACTTAAGATTTTTATTGTAACATATTTTGTCAGCTAATAAATATTGTTTCATGTTTAATACACGGCAATAGCATTTTTTCATGATATCTTTGTTTGGTGTAAAGGATCATCTTCATTACACACGGATAACTCCATCAGTGCTCCGATTTCCTCACTTAGATCACACAAGGAGGATTTCAGAACAGTGCACGAACTAAGGTAGCACCGGCGAGGATCCCCATCCTGATATCTAATTTGAGGAAAAAGGAATAAGGAACGAAGGTTATCTCATGATATCTAATTTGAGGAAAAAGGAATAAGGAACGAAGGTTATCTCATTATATCTAATTTGAGGAAAAAGGAATAAGGAACGAAGGTTATCTCATGATATCTAATTTGAGGAAAAAGGAATAAGGAACGAAGGTTATCTCATGATATCTAATTTGAGATAACCTTCGGTCCTTATTTATTATTTTGTTTGTTTGTTGAAAGCTGGAGCGGAAACCCAAGTGCAGGGCTACCTGTGAGTTATCGGACTCCGGGATCTAAACTAGATAGCATCACGATCCAGACTACCCAGCTGTAAATGGGTACCTGGCTCTGCTCCGGAGTTGGGAAAGGTAGTGAGAAAGGGAACTGGCCATCCCGAATGAGAAGGCTGAACCAATGATAGTGAAATCTCAAACACCTCACTCCCTTACGACAGTAATTGCTAAGGAAACACCTTTACCTTTTTTTTTAAGATACAAGGAAGCGAGACTAAATATAAAATCTTCAGTGTCATCTTCTGAGATGATCAAAGATGTTTACTCACCAAGTACACTCTGCCGAGAGGGAACCTTCTCTCTTTTATATTCGCGCAAACTGTAACCAGAAGCGGGGGAAACTTCCGTGATGCTCACTTCTGAAGTGTCACTAGAATTCACGCAATCACTTTTGAATCTCAAGCTGTTTTCCTTGTGGGTATGAAAACTGTGAGACGATTTATTTGATGAGTTGTTCTGTAAGGCTTTTTTCTGCTGTTGGTTTGCATAAGTCTTAGTTTTGCATAATGAATGTGGCACTTTAGTGGAAATATCAACATGAGAATTATGTAGTCCCTGCTTGCACTGTTGGATACGTGTATCTTTTCTGTCTCTGCTATTTTTACAGACAACTTTATGCCCAGTGTCTGTTAATGTGTTTGTGCGGTTTTTTGCGGAATTTGTACCTGAAAGGGAATTTATTCTGACAGCTTTGAAAGACTTTGGTTTTGATGACGATAGTGCTTGGTAAGCCTGATGCCCATTCAATCTACCATCTGGACGGGTTTCAGGATATCTTTTGACGTTACAGTCTTTGCTGGAAAATTCTGCACAGTTTTGAGTGATTGACGTAAAAGTTAGATATGATTCTAACAATTCCTGACCACGTTTTTGAAGGCCATTCACGTTAGACGGATCCTCAATGCACTCTTCAGACTTCTGCTGCTGTGTTTGGCTTAATAAAGTCCAAGGTTCTGACGAGTTTATAATGTCAGAGAGGATATGGCCAGGTTTTTTACAAGACACGTGTCCGTTTTGGCGAACTTCTTTCACAGACTTTTGTCCGGATTGCTGACCATCAGTCACGCAGCTCTTGAAGGATTTTCTGGTCTCTACTTCAGCTGGGGATGGAGGGTCAGTTATGTCCTCCCAAGTGTCTTCGTCCCACTGCATCTGTTGAATGAAAGATTAAACCGATTACTAAAACTGGTTATAGCTAGTGGCAAAGTCCTCTATTTATACAATTAGTGTAAAATAATAGGGCATTAAGTAGCAAGTTGTTCTTACGAGACATAGACAGAATGGGGCCATTGCTCCCTCAAGTCTGTCTGTGGTAGAAGGCGACTAATTTAAGTTTGTCCATGAAATTGGCAACCGCATCATGTAAAGCAGATTGCTACAGAAACCACAACTACAATATCATGTGAATTCCTGCATCTGGCTTATTGCAAGGAACCTTCCATACTCTATAAGAAGCGAAAAGGAAAATGGCTGTGATGAATAGGACATATATACAAGCATACCTCGGAGATATTGCGGGTTCGGTTCCAGACCACCGCAATAAAGCGAATATCGCAATAAAGCGGGTCACACCCATTTTTTGGGCCTTCCAGTGCATATAAAAGCCTAAAATCATGTTTACACTATGTCTATTAAGTGCGCAATAGCGCTAGGTCTAAAAAGAACAATGTATTGTAAAATTAAAAATACTTTATTGATAAAAACAATGCAAATCTTAATCATCTGAGCCTTCAGCGAATCGTAATCTTTTTGCTGGTGGAGAGTCAAAATCTAACGGAAGAAGAAGGCACGTTCTAAAAGTAAACATGAATAATTTGAAAAAAAAAAAGCGCAATATCTGCGAAGCGCAATAAAACGAGGTATGCCTATATATATATATATATATATATATATATATATATATATATATATATATATATATATATATATATATATATATATATATATATATATATATATATATATATATATATATTGTGTGTGTGTGTATGCATATAAACACACACGTACACATGGAGAAGATAAATGGAGACGTTCATGCTAGAGATAAAGAGGATATGCTATGGCCTTGAACAGACAGTTGCCCCGTGGTGTACCAAACGATATTGATGATGATGATGAATGCAGTAACGCTTAAGTCAAGAAATCAAATTATAACATGGGACCCCAAGATGCAGCAATAGTGAAAGCAGTCAGCGACCCATAGCTTGACTGCTTGCATCAGGATCAGCGAACCAGAGCTGGTCAAGACCGTACTCCACCTCCACGTGGTGGTCCTGGAAACAGTCTGCAGCAGTGCAGTCTGGCTGAGCGAGTACGGATCGAAATGGGAAGGCAAACCCGGTCCCTAAAAAATGGCGTGCAGAAGTCGGATGTGTCGACCGAAAGGTGCAGATATCACAGCTTAGGCGCAAACAGACACAACGCAACCACCGTCCTTTTCAGGGCGAACGAAGAAGAAGAAGAAGAAAAAAATTATAACATACACTCAACACTCCACCCATTTACGCGAAATCCCTTCGCGCGAATTTGAATTCGCGCGAGCGACTTTTACACCCCTATTTTTATCTATTTGTTAATTATTATTATTATTATTTGAAATTAAATTCAGTTATAAGCGAGTTGAACTTTGCGATCAGTATGATGTCCAAAAATATATTGTAACGATAATGCAACGGAATGAAAGCGCTTATTTGTAAAATCCCATAAAGTGCAATGTAGCATATATACGAAGAAAGTTATTGCACATTTTTCTCGAAAATAATTTCATAAAATATAATTTAATATTGATCAAGAAGAAGCAACAGACATGACAACCAACTACATGAATCGATCCGTCAGTGTTTCTTAACCTTCAGAATCTCAGTTTTCAGCCTCTTCGATAGACGACATGACACAATCAGCGAGGACCATTTTAAACAGTCCGACCTGCTTATAACGGTCCTTGCTGATTGTTATGGACACTGATACAGACTTTGCATCTTTTTATTAGGTCTGTGTGATTGTTCTATAATATCTTCATCATCTTACATTTTTTAAAACATTTTTAATGTATCAAACCGGCCAATAGTAAACAAAATAAATATATTTATTTTAAAAATGTGTTTTAGTCACTTTTGATCTGCATTACCTTGTTTATTTACATTAATATTAGTACATACATGCGTCCTTAAAATATTTAGGGAGCTGCGCTGGTGTAATGGTTACCACACTGCGCTGGCGATCGGATGACCCAGGTTCGAGCCCTGGCGAGTACATTTGAAAAAGTGTCGTCGACCGGGACTTGGACTGGAATAATTCGAGCCCTGGCGAAGACATTTGAAGATGGGTCGTCGACCAGGGACTGGAATAACCTGAATGGTTCCTGAGCCGACCCAGCTATAATGGGTACCTCCGAAATAGGCAAGTATCTGCCGGAATGGCGAGAGGACTCCTGTCATTGTACAGGGAAAAAAGGGATACTCACGTAAAATCAGTATCAGGCTAGACATATTAACCGGAGATTTCGCCTCGAGTAACAGCGGGCGTATGATAAAAAAACACACAAAAACACATGATTTTCTACCTGAGACTGGAACTTAATCCATAACTTCCTATAGCTTCTAATGGGATTATATAGCTTCCTATAGCTTCTCGCTATTCCCGCGAGTTTTATGTGCGTGGGGTTTCTGAAGAACCCAACCCTCGCGCACATTGGGGGCTGAGTGTATTAGGTTTATATTAGGATTAGCTGACACACCCATCAAAGGAGGATCATTTTGTCATGTTAATTGTTCCATAATGCACATGCCTTTGTGTTAGAGCGTGGGTCGACAACTGCTGGATCGCATTCTACCGGTAGATAACAGTGGGTAACTTGGTAGATATATAGGTGACGTAGAGGGGAAATAATTTCGGACTTGCTTTCTACTCGCCGGCAATAAAAAGCACGATATCTTTGGGATTACAAGCTTTTTTTTTTTCCTCGTTCCCATTCAAACCCCACGATCTTGCTTACAAAAACTGCACAAAATAGGAACACTATGTTTTCATTGACGTGAAGTAAACATTGGTATATTATCATTTAGTGTGCACTTCCCACTGCTCTATTGATGAGGTGCAGGAGGAAGTCGTGCTGCAGAGATAAAAGTTGCACATGTGAACCAGGGCTGTGGAGTGAGAGTCGTGGAGTCAGAGTCATGGAGTCATCAGAGTCGTGGAGTCATCAGAGTCGTGGAGTCGTCAGAGTCGTGGGGTCATCAGAGTGGTGGAGTCAGAGTCGTGGAGTCGGTCATTTTTTTAAGTGGAGTCGTAGACGGTAAAATATGTCCCGACTCCGACTTACAATTTTACAAGACTCATTTCAAGGCCGATCCATTTTCTATCCATGCAGTGAGGGAGCGTTTAAAAAATTTGAAATAAAATTTTAATGTAGTATAACTCCTTCAACCGCTTTCTCGTTAAAGTACATCCATTTTTATATAATGTAGAAAAATTTCAGTTGCTTCTGATCATAAATAAAGTTTTTATCACAATTGGAAATTTGTTGGCACATTTAGAAAAAGCACAGAAGAAATGAAAATAAACTATATACACTGTCAGTTTTCCCGTCATTGTTAAAATGAAGCTATTTTGCCTCATGGTGTTTGGCAAAGTAGTCATTTGTATGCAGATGTGGATGATTTGTTATTTTGTATTACTGTATGAATGAATTAATAGTTTAAAATGTAGTTTAAGAAAACTAAATATTCATTTGTCACACACATACCATACTTATACATATAAGCCCAAAAAAGGTAAAAGGTAAAGGGTCCCGTTACATGCCCATTGAGGCATATTCGGAATATGGTTTTAGGCCCTGTGACGTATAATGGAATTATAGCCTACAGTATCTGACAGCCCGGAAATCCCGTTAACGTTCTATGATTTGCTAGTGAAGGTCAGGCATTTGTCTGCCTGCATTACTCACCTTTAATCCACGCCTCTTTTCCTTGAAACGTAAACAAACGGAAAGCTTACCAACTTCCGCGACCTGCCAGTCAAAACAGGGAGCGAACCTGGTGGGTTTACCTGAGTTTCTCAAGCGAGCTGATCTGTCATTCATCAGATATCAGACAGACGCACGTGGAAACAAAGGACCTTCTTTTGAAGTAGCCGCTCGGGCAAAAATATTTTCCCTAGGGATCCTTTGATGTTCGTACATACAGGGAGAGATAACGCTTTGATCTTCAGAAACGGGGAAATCTCGAAAGAAAACCCGTTACACGGTTTAAGCCTCTGTTGTCGATTAGCAACGGCAGACAGAGCGACCGTAAAGTCTTTTATCTCGGGAAACGTAGTTTCCTGATTCCCGCTATGCACTATAGTGTGACAATTAGCATCATCGATAGATCAGAGAGACAACAATGTATATAAACTGTTGCTCTTCAAATCAGTTATCAGTGTCGCTCAGAATTTTTCGGAAAGTCTAAACACGTAGTATAGAACCATTGTGAAAGGTGTTTTATAGCCTTCTTGGGGATTTCATTCGGATTTTCTTGTAATAGAAATTTGTGCTTAAGTGTTAAAATGTGTTACGTTTTACCATTATAATTCACTGTGATTTCCTAGCGTTAAAACTAGTGAAATAAAATAACGCGTAGATATTCTTGCCAGTTGTTCAGTTTAATGTATTTCCATCACCCGCTGTCTTACACAAGAATATACGGTTTAGCTGACTTAATTAATATGATAGGCGTGACTGATAGTGGATCATAGAATTTACGTTATATTTCATTCTGTGCAATTATATAAGTGACTAGTGTTAAATATCATACGACTAAACAAACAGACGCCGAAAATCTAATAGCTAGTAATGACAGGCGATATTTGTTAAGCGCGCGTAGGGGTAATTAAATAATAATTGACATTGTGCGCTGATCGTTGACCGGAGCAGGAGGGGGAAAGGCTGCATGCCTCGACCAAACTTACACCCGCTAAGCGACGAGCGATAGGATAGGCTAAAGACACCGTGTGCCTTTTAACTTTAATAAGGACTGACGGAGAGGATAAAAGATCATCTTGTCCCCTTTCGTGTATATATATGTAGAGATATAATAGTAGCATTTTTTTCCTAATGTTTCTCTATTCTCGCAGACCTGATCAAAACGGCGACCAGCGGTCTATTTTGGTCCTTGTTCTTTATTTACTGAGTGATTGGTGTGGTCTTCTTCGTGGCTTACACGGCCCCAAGCTCATTTGTGAACAGGATTTGCCATAGAGACACATAAACATTTTAAAAAGTAAATTTAACTGGACTTACAAATACCCAGATATTTATTTTCAATTTTATCAGCCCATTGGGGTGTGAAAGATAAAACAGTTCTCCCGACTTTTGACAGTCGTATCAGCGGATTTATTCAGTAAGTTACGCTGTTTCAAAATCGGCACTCACAACAGAGACAGCCGATAGGATTTACCACCATCATCAATTAACAATAAATAACAGTTTTTTAGCAACCAGATGTTTTCCTTAGTACTGTGAACATCAGATCTCGAGTTTTTTTCTACATTAACTATTCGAGGTGACATTTGTATATATCCAGGAATCAACCACCAAATTTGGCGTCCCCCTCATAAAATCTTATTTGTTATAGAGGAAGGACTGGCGCCAAATTTGGAAGATAAAAACACTGGAAGTTTTATCTAGGATACTCGTATTTCCACGGGATATATCACCCAGATTAGGTAAGCATGATTGAGTGGCCACTGTATGTCAGACAGAGAGAGTGAATAATTTCTTAGTTACAGACACTGAATTATCTTTGGTTTTGCTTAACTATTGTTTAATTTAACTGGATAGCATTTAGTAGGAACTTTGTTCTTTTCTTTACTGCCTATGCTGTAACATAGTGCTAACCTTTAACCTTTGGGGTTATTAGCTTGTTTGGTTCTTTTTTTCTTCTCAATGAGGGGAGGGCACATGTATTCTGTTGTTTTTCTATGTATGAATGATAATAAACAACAAAAAGAACTTAATTTGTGTGTTGGTCAGACCCATACCCACTTTACCATAGTTTTTCACGTTTGTGTGTCTTGATGTCATATAATTGTGTGTGTGTGTGTGTTTAGTTAAACTTATATTTTAGATATAGGGAGGTGCAAGATAGTCTTATACTAAAAGATAGTCGTATAGATAGGCTGGACTAGAGAAACTACTCATTCCAGAGACAGATCTTCCCCTTAAACTATTCACTCGTGAAATCTATTTTTAAACCTTTAATTCTCACGTACTATCACCATCCACCCTACTCAGGCGGGATCATAAATATCTTTTCAAACCTGTCTAAATTCACGACAGGCCCATATTTTCTTGACCATCGGCACAGAAGGGGTTATGTGGTCAGCATCACGCCGGCCGCCTTAACCTTCCCAGAGTTAGAGTAACTCTGATTAAGAGGTACCCAATTCATGAGGCTCCGATACCAGAGCCGTTTGCAGTCTAAAAAATCCCACCTCAACTGGGGATTGAACCATAAACGACCGAGCTAGGAAGCCAGTGCACTAAACACTGCGTTACGGGGGCTCATAAGCCTATATAAGTGCATAATGTTATGCCATATCACTAGTTTAAAAAACTGTAGTCGGAGTGGGACTTCTAAAATTTCCATAGTCGGAGTCGGAAAATGTTTTGGATGCCTCTTAATTGAGCACATTTCACACACTTTATTCCCCTTCCTGTTTCCGTTTTATTAGTCGATGTTATTTTTTTATGACATGATTTGTATGTGTGCTTATGTGTACAAATGTATGTTACATTTGCACATATTAATTACATGAACGCTAACCAGTGCCGGATTTACAAATGGACTGAGCGGGCTGCAGCCCAGGGCCTCATAATCTACTGGGGCCTCTGCCTCCTGCCAAAAAAAAAAAAAAATAAAGAAATTCATCATTAATTTTATTCCATTTGTAATGATAAAAATCAGGGGCGTACCTAAGCCAAAAATGTGTAAGCACAAATCCAAAATTTAGGAATACATTGATGGAAGTGACCAAAGCAAAGATTCTTGATTCTACTACACAGGCATAGTTGCTAGTAACATTAAACACGTATGACTGGATAACAGTTACACAAATTCGCACTTACTGTTTAGTAAAGTTTGATGAGTCTTTAACCCTTTGCTTTTCAATTTAGTCAAAAGGAGAAATTGCGGCCATTTCTTGCCAGCTTCGCCAAAATGTGAATCTATTACAGACCTAAGTTAAATTCCGAAATAAAAACATTATGAACATTAGTAGAGCCTAGAGTATTTTCCCGTGCATTTTGAAATCAAGTGAGGATTCTTTTATACCATTGTGAATCACAATAATATTTAATTTTGACTTCTAGTGTTAAAAATAATGAGTAAGCGATATGAAAGTGGTGCTAGTTAACGAAAGCGAAAAAAAGAACAGAAGGAAATAATGAAGCATTAAAGCCAATCACGTCATATGGCTTTGTACATCAGGCAGAAACCGCCCTGCATAACCTCTCAGATACAGAACATTCATGTTTACAAACAGAAGAAAACAAAATAGACTACACTGAGCAGTCTGGGCAGACTGATGAACAACCAGTTTATATACAGAACACAGCCTCTCAAGAACTTCAAGGAGAACTGTTGTCAGTAACTACCACTACAAATACGGAAACTTCTGGAGAAAGTGACAATGAAGTGAGAAGACTTATAACCAAAGAATGAACACAAGGCGCTGAAGGAACATCCCACGAGTTAGTTACATTAAAAGAAGCAGTCCAAACTCATTACCATCTTAAAGACTATGAACAAGCAAATAAGCTCAGCGAAAACCCTAGAATTGCAGACACAAAAATACCAACTGTTCATGCAACTAGTGATTTCAGAGATAATACTGACGTAGGTTTGTGAATGGCATTGAATAACGAGGAAATATCATTCTGGATTGCAAAAGGCCCATCGGAATGTCAGCACTGGGATCAGCCTTTTACCAATTCGAAGCGAACATACAAAAACCAAGCCCGGTTCTGTTCAAAGAATTTATTCCATTCCACTAAAGTAAATGGAGAAACCTACCCTCGAGAATGGTTAGTGTATTCTCCCACAAAAAGAAAATCTACTGTTTTGTGTGCAAACTTTTCTCTAACCAAATTACCTCAACTACAGCTTTAGCCTCTACTGGATTCGATGATTGGCATCACGCTTATCTTGTTCAAACCCACGAAAACTCTAAAAATCATATGAACTCCATGCTAACATACTTAACAAGAAAGTGTGGTCAAACGTTAACATCAAAACTCGAAGAGCAAATCAAAGCAGAGCAGGATTACTGGCGGCACGTACTTCAGCGAGTTATTGCAGTGATCTCCCTTTTGGCAGAACGTGGCTTGGCATTTAGAGGAGATGATGAAACATTTGGTTCTCCCAACAATGGTAACTTTCTTGGATTGCTTGAATTAATTGCCAAATTTGATCCCTTCCTGCGTGCTCACATAAATCAGTATGGAAGTAAAGGCTGTGGTCAGCCATCGTACTTATCCAAAACCATATGTGAAGAGGTTATCCAGTTGATGGCTAATAAAGTTCGAGAAGCAATACTTAGCGACATCAAACAAGCAGGTTATTTTAGTTTATCAGTTGATTCAACCCCTGATGTTTCCCATGTTGATCAACTTACTGTTATTGTTAGATATGTTTCTCCTAGTGATGGATTACCAGTTGAACACTATCTGAGGTTTTTAGAACTGAAAGATCACATCGGAGAAAATATGGCTGAGCTGATACTGAACTACTTCAGTGAACTTTAAATTGATTTCAGTAAATGTAGAGGACAATAATATGTCAATGCAGCTAATATGGCTGGAAAGTATAACGGCGTTTAACAAAAAATTCTGGAAAAGAACAAGTTTACAAAGTTTATTCCATGCGCGGACATTCCCTAAATCTAGTTGGACGAACCGCAGTTGATTCGTGTCTGAATGCAGTGAATTTTTGTGGTACAATAAATGAGCGTTATTGTTTTTTTCTCAGCTTCTACAAAAAAGATGGTCAGTACTAAAAAGTTTCTTGCCTTCAGAGTCAAAAGTTCCTAAGCATTTATCAGACACAAGATGGGAGGCTCATGCCAAAACTACTGCAGCTATTTGCGAAAGTTATGCTAACATTGTTGAAGCCCCCAGTCACATTTACTGTGATGGAACTGAAAAAGGAGATACTAGACGACAGGCTGAAAATCTTCTACAAAAAAATGGAAGAATATTAATTCATTTTCATGCTTCATCTTTGGACAAATTTGCTAGATCAATTTCATAAAGTTAGCAAGGCCCTGAAAAGTTAGCAAATTTCATTGAGCACATGTGCAAAGATTTACAGCTCGCTGTTGCAGTTCGTATCAAACACTCGAGCAAATTTTGATGAAATTTAACAGCAAGCAAAAATTACTCTACCTGATGTAGAGTACAAAACTGTCAAAAGAAGGCAGAGAGTACGGAAAAAAAAAACAAAGCAATGATGGGGCAGCGCCCGAAGCTTTAGACGAACTTTCTCCAAGAGACAGTTTTAGAATAAAATCATTTATTTCTGTCATGGGTGCTCTTGAAGCCAACCTAGACAGAAGAGCAACAGTGTATAGGAGTGTAGCTGGGAATTTTTCATTTTTGGTGAACCTGCAAGCAACCAAGGAACAAATTCATAATGGTGCCGAGATGATGATGCAAGAGTATCCAAAGGATGTTGACCTAAGTCTAGTCAATGAACTCGTGCACTTCCACCTGTACGTCAAACAAGCTTACCCTGAAAAAGAAAATTTCAGCCACCAGGATATGTATCAAATAAAATTCCAAGAAAAAATTCTGACAGCTTTTCCAAATGTGGTAAACAATTTTCAGATTGTTCCTGTGTTTAATGGTTACTAATTGTAGTGATGAAAGATCATTTTCTAGACTAAAAAGGATTATGAATGATCTGCGGTCAACAATGTCCCAAGATCGGTTGTCGGATCTTAGCATTCTCTGCACAGAAAATGATAAACTGCGACTTACTGATTTTAATGTCATAAATGATAAATTTGCATTTAAAAAAAACTCGAAAGAAACTGTTTTGAGTTTGTAAATAGTGTAATGTTTAAACATAGCTATGAATGTTGTGTATGAACGTCTTCATTAGTTCCATACTTTTGTAAACTTATTAAAGGTTATAAATTTATAAACAATCTTTTTATTAATGCTATATTTTCACAATTGTTCTACTTTCATTGCGTGGATAAAGAAGAGAACGAGGTTTTTTTTCCCTTATAATCAGAAGCTATTAAGTTTGGGCCTCCCAAGTCTTCTAGCCCAGGGCCTCCAGTTGCTTTAATCCGCCACTGATGCTAACCAAAAAGATATTTTAAAAAGACTTCATTATTGTCGTTGTCATTAGGAACATGACGTACTTCTTTTTTCTGAAGCAAAATGAGAAATGACAAAAGTGATTTCTGCCTTGCACGAACAAGACAATTTTTCACAATGAAGTAATTTTGTTAAATTGCTCAGCTACATGAAAAATGATGGAGAACATTCAATTAAGTTTTGAAGAAAGAAAGACAAGTCTAAACAATTTGTAGATCAGTTGGTGAGAGATGTCGCTCATGTAATTGTGTCGGTGGTGGGCATTTTTAACAATTAAACTACATTTATGTTATTGAAAAAAAATTGTTTATTTCTTAGTTTTTAAATAAAGAAAATTAAAATTGTGCATGTTGTTCATTAAATATATTTTTAACGTGTGAAATACATAATTTTGAAACACCCTGTATATCAACTACACCAGGTAATGACAGAGCAGACAGATTAGGAAAGAATGGAACAAGACAAGAATAAATCACTCACAGCAACTACTATTCAAACAGCCAAATCACTCACACGAACAACAAACAAAGAAACTTGGCTAAACAGATGGGCCATGGGAAACACCAGGATAGTAGGTTTACAGGCATATGGCCGGTCCTGATCCTAATGACAACGTCGGCAGTGCCCTGGATCAATAACAACAACAAGTGCCAGACCCTGTATATGTTATATATATATATATATATATAGTAACACCTTATATATAAAAAAAATAACTTGCGATAAACATAGATATATACATATATATATATATATATATATATAAATATAATATATATATATATATATATATATATATATATATACACACATATCTACATACATTCATACAAATTCTATTTATATATATAAAGAAACCTGTCACATCTTGTATTTTGTTATCAATAAATATGCATCGAGAAATTGATCAAGCAAACATGTCAGTTCGATAAGTGATTTATGTCCTAAAAGAAATTTGGTTACATAATAATAATGTCGTAATCGAGTGTCACGTGGTCGTACCTTACAGAAGCATGGTGACCAAAACAAAAGTCACAAACTCAGTAACGAATGTGACCACCACGTGACTTTCACCACTATAATGCAGCGGTGTCTCATGGAGAGTTCCAAACGTCTAATCTCCTCTTCTGGGATGTTGTACCATGCCTCAGTAAGCGCTGTATACAACTGGTACAAGGTCTATGGCTGATAATGGAGGGTGGATACCCTTCTGTCCACATGGTCCCAGAGATGTTCAATGTGATTCAAGTCAAAGGACAGAGCTGGCCAAGGGTCGAGGATGTTCACATTAGCTGCATTGAGGTAGTCTAGGGCTGCTACTGCTCTATGAGCCGAGGTATTGTCCTGCATGTAAATTAGGCCCGGATCATGTTGGTGAAGGAAGGGCAGAGTGCGCGGCTGCAGTACGTCACGTATGTAGCGATTGACGGTGATGGTTCCTTCAATTCTGACAAGATTGGTTCTGTGATCAGCAGGAATGACCCCCCCCCCTCCCCAATAACGCTTCCTCTGCCGAAACTGGCTGCCTCTTGATTGCAGTTAGAAGAATATCTTTCACCCCTCCTGTGATATACCCGGATCCTGCTATCCTGCCGTTTAAGAAGAGACCTGGATATATCAGACCATACGACAGCACGCTACAGATTGTTAGTCCATCTGAGGTGCTATCTGGCCCATTGGTATCTTGCTGAGATGTGTCACGGAAGCAGGTACGACCGTTTTGCTGTACTGTAAACACGAATGTTTGCTTCTCAAAGCCGTCTGAGGACCGTCAATTTACTGACGGTCCTGAAGCCTGGGAACGTACATGCTGTTGCCTGAGCATGTTGGAAGTGGTTGTGCAGATGTATCGTCCGTATGTAACGGTCCACAGCCACTGTTGTTACCCTTAGCCTACCACTTCTGGGCCTGTCTTGAGTTCGCCTTGTGGTGTGCCATCGTGTGTGCAAGTTCCTAATTGTGTCTCGGCATACACCGAAGTAGGAAGCAAAATCACTAACGGATAATCCTGCAACTTATTATCAGATGGCTTGGTTACGCTGTGCTTCAGACAATCGTGGCATGGCGAAATTTAGGTACAGTCAACACTAAATGCTGTTTTCTGGCAAGTGCGATCGCCAAAGCAGAGGAATCAGTCGTTAAAACTCACACATCACAAGTTGCACTTGGTACTCGAAAAATGCATATTGCACGTGTCACACGTGTTGTTATTACGGCTTGTACTCAGTGCACTAATTAATCGTACTTCCTGGCAACCTGCCCATGTGTAGTTTACCATCTTTTATGCCATGGCCTCGAAAAAAATATTTAAAAGAAATTTTTTAACACAGTCTTTTAATGCACTAAAAAGCCACAAATAATTTTTCACGGAGTTTATAGCTTGCAGTAAAAAAAATGTAACATCAAATTGACAAAAAGCTTTCATTATTCAGTATATTACACGGAAAGTTAATATTTTTTTTATTTTGATAAGAGTTGTAAATTACATTTTTTAAATGTAGTTGTCAGTTGCGTTTATGTCTGTGCACGCACGTGCGATAGTATGTGTGTGTGGAAGGGGGAGGGAGGAGAAGTTTCAATATTTCTCTCAAGAAAGACAATCTTGTTGGAAAGAATACATCTAGATTATTTGCAGTTATTGCCCATTTCACTGATGAAACAATACAAAAAAAGAAATAATATTAATTTCAATGTTATTCATTTCGTTACTTTTACGACTGATTATTGTATTGTCTGGAATACACAACTATGCCAAGTTTCAGAGCTATTGCTCATCTGGAAGAGATCGAAAAATCGATTGCAAGATTTGAAGGTGACATTCGTTGCAAGTTAAAGAACAGCCTGTAAAAATGTTCATTTCTCTACCTGATAGGTTACTTTCGTTAGTGGGAATTGTGACGTGTAATGGAAAAAGAGACTACAATATAATCTGACAGCTTATTGCAACCTATAGCTGCCCTCTGATTTGCTAGCTAAACAGGCAAATATACGAACTGTCTATTTCTGCATCATACCATTTTGTCCCGCCTTCTTTTCTATTAACACGAGATAACGAAATGTTTACAACTGCGTGACCTGTCAGTCATAACAGGGAAGCAAATCAGGCTGTGTTTACCTCGTTCCCTCACGCGAGCATCTGTCAATCATAATAGTTCTCGGACAGGCAAGCACGTGGGAGAGACAAAAACACAGACCCTTTTAAAGTTTCGTACTCAGGGGAAGTTAGAAACCCCTGGGATCTTTGATCTTGAGAAGCGGGCAGTCTACAGGGGAACCCGTTAGCCGAACAGAAAGTCTTTTGATGCCGGTCGAAAACTCCCGACGAGAAACCTCATCGACCGACCGTAAGTCTTTTATCTTGATACGCTTAGCTTCTGAATTCTGGGTAACACCGGAACGCGAAATAAACGCATTCAGAGATCAGAGAATCCTAATGATATATGTACTGTTGTTTTCTTAACCCCATTGTCAGTTGTCAGTCAGAATTTGGAAGTATCTAGCGCGCAGCCTTAAACTATTTCCTTGTGTGGATTTGTTATTAGTTTTCGTGGAGATTTCATTTCTGAATTTTCTGGTAAAGGATAATAGTGCTAATGTTTTTAAGAAGTGATAACTTTTAACATTTATTCTTCACTTAGATTTTCTCGCTAGTAAAACTAGTGAAATAAAGTAACGCGTAGCGATTCCTACCAGACATTCTGTTAAAATGTTAAATCACGCCACCCGTATAGACAGTAAACTGATAGTGAAGGATAGAATACAACGTTATATTTCATTTGTGCATATTTGTTATAGTGTCTATTATTTTAATCATATACGGCAAAGCCAACAGATGCCGACATTTAATAACTATTTAATGACAGGCGATCATTGTTTAGGTAGCGCGTATGGAGAGATTAAATAATAATTAACATTGTACGCGAGCAGGGGCGGGCGAATTAACATAATTCAGTCCGACCTAACTCAGCGCCAGCGGTGTCTGCTAACTGGTAGGCGTAAGAAAACACCGTGTGCCTTTTAAATTTAATCAGGACTGACGGAGTGGAGAAGAGATCGTCTTGTCCCCGTCTATATGCAGATATAGGATTAGCATATTTTTTATATAAAAGTTTCTTGTATTCTTCGCAGACCTGAACACAAGGGTGGCCAGCAGTCTTTTTCTTTTTTGGATTTGTTATTTTCTCTTTTTCTTGGCTTGTGCGTCACCAATTTCATTTGTGAACGGGCACTCGCCAAAGAGTATTGGAGCACAATACATTTTTTAACACTGGACTTACCAAACCCAGATTTATATTTTTACCAGCCACAAGTGGTGAACCTTATTTTATCCCGACTCCTGACAGTCGTAATTCAAAGGGAGTATACCTCTCTAAATACCTACGCTGCGCAGAATCGGCGCTTTTAACACAGAGTTGGCTGATAGAAGAACCATCATCATCATATGAACATTATTTTTAGCAGCCAGATGTTTCCCAATACTGGAAGTATTTTTTCCCTATAAAGAGTGAACCTCAAGAACTCTCACAGTTTTAACTATTTGTAATAACACTACTAGGAGAAGCACCATATTAGGCGTTCACCTCATTTAACTAATTTCTGGGGATGGACTGGGGCCAATTTGGATCTGCGACAACTGGAGTGACAGAATATTAAGTGAAAATATATAATATTTTCATGGAGTAATTCTATTACCAAGGGATATTACATACCTACCATACCAAGCAATTAGGTAAGAGTGTGAGAGTGGCCACTGTTTGAAAGTGTGTGTGAGTATTTTCTTGTTTGCGGGAAAACTATTCATATATCTGATTTTTCTAAAAGTTTGTTTATTTTACTGGGTCTCATTGAGTACTACTACTGTTCATTCTGTAATATGGTGCTAACCTTCAACCTTTGGGTTAATAATTTTTCAGGTTTTTTTCACCATTGGGGGAGGGTGCACTTTTTCAACTTTATTTCATATGCATGTAAGTGAATCTTTGATCTTTTCCTTTAGATATTTTGATGTTGTCGAGTTTTAATGATTATAGGCTACAAAGAAACTTACCTTTGTGTGTTGGTCAGACCCATACCATTTATCCGTAGTTTTTTTTTCACGTTTGTGTGTCTTGTAGCTGTGTGTGTGTGTGTGTAAGGAAACTTATCTTTTCTTGATAAGGAGGTAAAGCTGTCTTGCAACAAAGTACAGTCGTCCGGATAGGCTAGAGGAGACAACCTAATCATTCCAGAGGCATATCTTTTCCCTCAATCTTCCACCTGTGAAAAATCTATTTTCTATACCTTCTCGCGTATCTGTCGACATCCACTCTAATCAGACGGGGCAAAAAAAACCAATTAACCTTCTGTACGACAGGAATATATATATATATATATATATATATATATATATATTATATATATTGACAGTGCTGTCACAAAGAATGTACTCGAAATCCCCCTTGTTTTCTGCTTCGTCTGCAAATTGTAACGCTTTCACGTTGATATAAAAGCTTACTGTATTATTACCCGCCTTCTTCAATGAAACGTGTGCTGCATTTCTAAGAAAAACATTGAGACGTACTGCGTAATGACCTAAATTAATCCTAACATTAATTATATTACGTTACCAAAACGAACGAACAGATGGACAAAAGGATAGCGAGAGGGGAGGGCTGAAAATCAGGAACGCATGCAACACGCGACGCGCGATATACAAATGCTGGCATCACGCGTGTAAGTCTACATGCACTAATTTTTTTTCAGACGGACAGTGATAAAATACACTACCCTTTCCCAGAGTTAGGTTTATAAATCATAACAGACTCTTATTAGAAAAGATAACAATAGATGGGTTTACGTTTGAACACATAACAGTACCCAGACAGCACATCTTCGAAACAGGAGGTAGAAGAAATTGCATATTTTGAACGCAGCCACGTAGCTCCTTTAAATTAGTATTTTTGGGTTCCTTAGGGCTTGCTGACAAATAATATGTAAAACGTTACGCAAATAGTCCAGGAATTAATAAATTATACCCAAAATAAAATATTGGGGGTGCCTGACAGCATAAAATCATTTCTGCTCATAAGATTTTTTTTTAACGTGTTTGAAAAAAATTTACGTTACAGAAATAGCCTACCATGTAAACTCCAAATTGATTGGAGCGCAACAAATGAAAGCCTAACCACGATTGGTCGGGCTATAAATACTATCTTGGTTGTTAGGGGAGACGGGAAAAGATAACATTTTTTCAAACACTTGTCGAAACGTGGCTCATTGGCCAGTCTCGCTGATATACACACTTGGGAGCGTTAGTTCGAGACCACTTGTTTAAATGATCTTGATAAAGCATCAGTGCGTTGAAGCCAGCTAAAATTTTGCTCAATAAAAGCCTGGAAGATAAGCAGATGGAAATTTGTGCCAGTTTGTGCCAGAATTCATTGCTAATCAACGTATCTGTGTTATTCGTATGAATTGTGGTAAGCTTGAACCATTTAATATCTTTTAATGAAAATTGAATGTGAATTGTTGATTTATGCCTGTATATATATGTGTAGTTCAGTGGCAAACGTGTGGTAAAGCCTAAAATGCTCCAGCCTGAACAGAGGGTGTCGGAGAGAAGTAAAACGGCATGGAATGGCCAAACAGTACACTGACACCTGGATGATTGACTAGAAAGAAATAATGCTGGAAGTGCAGAGGCGTAGTAACCATTAGGAAGGGTAATACTGGAATAAAGTATTTCAGATGAAGCTGACTGTTGGCCTAACGCTCTGAACGCAATGTTTGTGCTGTATTGTGATCAGTGTAAAAGAGAATATAAATTAGTTATGAAGTAGAAGGTACATCCTTCTTGATTTCAGGGACAGTGGTCTTGATGGTACTGAGCAGCATCTGGTCAGAGCTTTGCTGAATCCAGAGTCGGACAGCATACTCCTTGGTCTTTTTAGCTATCAGTGAGGTGTCTCCTGAGCCCAGAGGAGAATTCGAGCAGAGGAGTCCTTTCCTGCCGCCATCACTCAAGATAAGCAGAGTTGGCCAGCTGAGCTCAACATTATGTCCCCTCATCTTGAACTGACTTTTTAAAATTAACATTAAGAGGGGAATTTACTTGTCTTAAAATCAGGAACTGTGAACATCTCCAATACTGGTCCCTAAAGACAAACTATTGAAGTCATGATGACAAATACCAACAGAGCTTGAACAAAACAAAACCAGTATTACCTCATTTTACTACTACACAACTGACACACATAGAACATTTGTAATAATATATGTCACTACAATATTCATATTAAATACATTCTGTACATAACTTGTAATTTAAATTGATTGTGCTTCCTGGTTCCCTTGTAGTTGAATCAGGACACATATTCATTCATGCCAGTAATGAATACATATTGTTATTCGAAAGTTTATCAGTGACTCTTTTAAGATATCTTTGTAGAGTGTTATATGTATGTGAGTGTCACAGTGTTGTCAAGAGTAGTGGATTAAATTAAATTGTTTATCTGTCTGTTGTTGTGACTTACACTTCATCATACACATACCCTAGACACATAACGTAGCATCACACTATTCCAGAATAATTCTGACTGAGATATATAGATATGTGGTAGCAAGTAAGGTTATCTATAATACACTACTCTTAATAGATATAGATACCTTCACAGCTGATCTCAGTCAGTACACTAAGTTCCCTATAAGTATTTATAACATCCCACTTCACCACATATATATATAATCTCCATGAACAAAGGTATCAGTGGCTGCCTATTCCTTTAGACAAAAAGGCAACGAGGAGCTTTCATTGCAAACAGAAACAGAAGTAATGATTTAAAATAAAATCATGTTCGATACAAAAATAAGAACATACGACAAAAATATCAAGTCAGCCCTGCTGTACTATCCCCAGTTGAGGTGGGATTTTTTAGACCGCAAACGGCTCCGGGGTCGACCCAGCCTCATAAACTGGGTAAAAGAGCAACTATGGAAAGGTTAAGGCGACCGGCGTCATGCTGACCACATCACCCCTTGCGTTCCGATGGTCAAGAAAATATGGGCCTATCACCATATTCCTAATATGCCTCAGTGGGCGTGTAAAGGGATCATTAATGGGTTCTACGTAGAACAGAATGGTTGAAGTGGTATGACAAGATCACCAAAGTTACAGGCTTTCATTAATGGGTTCTACGTAGAACAGAAGGGTTGAAGTAGTATGACAAGACCACTAGTTTGGAACTCGTGACAAGAACTAGACATGTGTCACTGGGAAATGAGATGCAAAGATGCTGGCATATCTCATATGTACGCGTGTATGAGGAAACATTTTGATATCATTACACATCGATCCTTATTATAGAATCATCATCACAATTACCATCTGTGACGTGGAACCGAAATATTGATACAGTAATCTGACAGCCTTTGCTTTCCCATCTACCATTGGCTAATCCAAACCACGCAATTTTCTGACTGCATTGCTCATTTCTAATCCACGCCCTTTTTTCTTGACATGTAAACAAACAGACGTTTACCAGCATAACAGGCAGCGAGCCCTGATTTGTTTACCTGAGTTTCTCACGCGAGCTGATTTGCCAATTATCGGTCATTAGGCAGACGCGGATAGAAATAACGGATTGTTTGAAGAGAGACAAGGGGCGATAATATTTTCCCGACCACCTTTGATGTTAGCACGTTCCAGTGGAAAATAATGTTTGATCTGCGCAAAGGGGACGTAACCTAAGAGAGGCTCGTGCACGGCAAAGTTTTCTGATGTCGGTCAGCATCGTTGAGTAGAATGAACGAAGAAACCTTTGATCCGGGAAACGCAGTTTCTGATTCCCTGCTATACAGAAGGTGTGAATTGTAACGTCTTCTGGTGATGATAACATCATGAGCTGTATATATACCGCGCTTTCTCAAATTCAGTTATTAGAGTCGCTCAGAAATTCTTGGATAATCTAAGCACGACGGACTAGAACCATTTCTTCGCTAAATGTGTAAAATTGTCCCGTGGGGATTTCATTTTCTGATTTGTGGCAATAGAAATTGTGCTTAAGTGTTAAAATGTGTTAGGTTTACCATCTTTATTCACTATAATTCCTTAGCGTTTAAAACTAGTGAAATAACATAACGCATAGATATTTCTTGCCAGTCGTTCAGAGTAATGTAATTTCAAATACCCCATTTTTCCTACCCAAGAAGATACGGCTTAGCTGACTGAGATTATTAAGTGTGACGGATCAGTGACCGTATAGAATTCGCATTATATTTCATTGTGTGAAATTAAATAAGTGACAAGAGTTAATGTTATGTGACTAAACAACAGACGCCGACAAATAGCTATTAGTGACAGGCGATTTTTGGTTAAAGTGCGCGTATTGATAAATTGAATAATAATTGACTTTGTGCGCTGTTCATTTTCTCGCAGGCAATAACGGGGGAGGGCACATACCTTTTTGTCCCGACATGCCATAGCGGAAAACTTACTGGCGTATAGGATAGTAGCAATTGTTCATAAACGTTCTTTTCTTCCCAATATAGCATCTAATCAAAACCAGCGGCCAGCGGTCTAATATTACCAGTAACATTATTATTATTTTGGGTCTTCGATTTTTGGACCGGTTCGGTCCTCTTTCTTCATTCAGAGAGAGAGACCAATAGAAACAATAAGATTAATCGTAACTGGACGGTACATTACCCAGAATTATTTTATCAAAATTATCCAGCCCACTGGGCATACGAAAAAACATATATTCCTGACGTTTCACAGCCGTAGCAACGGAGTGATCCAGAAAACTACGATGTTTCAAAATCGGCACTCACCATAAGAGTCAGCCTATAGGATTTACCATCATTATCAGTTTTACATATTGTAACACTTGTCTTAGCAATCAGAACCTAGACAATACAGGAACTACTTTTCTCCTTTTGTAACTGTGAACGTCCCGAGAACGCCCTGCTTCAATAACTATATGCGGTGACACAGGATTCATCGAGGAAAAATTAAACCACCAAATTTGGCGTCCACCTTGTAATTATTATTCGATACAAAGGCTAGACTGAAGCCAGATTTGGGCAACCCACCTGACAATATAGGTTCTTACTTTTGTAATTTTCCTAGGGGATACTTACACCATTATTAGGTAAGCAAGAGTGTTTGTGGCCACAGATGACAGAGTGAGAGACAGAGAGAGAGAGTAAAACTTGATTTATTTGATTTCTCAGAGTTTGATGTTGTAAAAAGAATCTTCCTCTTGGTCAACCCATACCCAATATTCCCTCGTGAAAATCTATTTCTTGCACCTTTATTCTCACATATTTACCACTATCACCTCTGCTCAGACGGGACCATAAATATCTTCTAACCTATCTTTAAAAAATTTACGACATCATCATAATTATCAACGTCATTATTATCTTTCTTTGCGGCCCTCACCAACTCTTTCATGACTTCTTGTCACGGAATTTGCCTCCCCTGTTTTGCAGTAGTGGTCCAACAGTGGCCAACCCTCAAGAGTATCTAATATGGGTCTTCAAAGGTGTCTACCTTCACACAAGATTACTCTTGGCAGAGTTGTAGATAGAAGGATAATGATGCTTCTATCTCAAGGGAGTGTTCATAAGATATTTCAGAAGTCAAGAATAATGCTGTGTTAGGCATGGCAATTGTTAACTTATCCACCGCCTTTTATGAAGAATTAAGCAATTATTAATTTCAGCTCGTTCAAGCCCCCGCCACGATTTACTCATGGAGTTCTTATTATTATGATATAGCCCAGTTTAGAGTGTATTTAGTAAATTGACTGAGACAAACATGCAGTACATTCAAAAGGACTACATCGACGTTAAATTTGTATATTTACGTACAAATAACAGATTTAATAATCACTTAGGTTTTAACAAACTTTTAAATATTGAATAATTATTTATCAGAAAAATTATCATCACTGTTCCGATGTAATGGAAGTTTGTAAAGGAGGTCACTTAGCAGCTTTTATGTGTTACTTAGCTGTCATTCACGGTTCTGCTTCTTCTGATGGTTTGGTTCTTGGTAGGCTGGATCGCTGATCACGCTCGTGGCTGGTCAGGGTTGTAGGGCGCAGCACGTTCCCAGAAGTGTCAAGGAGTTCTACAAAGTTGGTCACTCGTCTGTAAGCCCCGTCTGATGATGGTATCTAGCTTCGACTACAGGCCACTTGTACCTTTCTTGTTCCAGAGATAGTACCCTCAACTGGTACCTCCAACTAGTATGGTAAAAGAATAGAAACAAATACCCTCTGAGTATTGAGTTTCCCGACACAAAGTTATGTGTCCCCTTCTTCATATTCCACCATCCTATCTACCTCAGACTTTACCCTCGATGCGAATTAAGCTTAATCCCTCGAGAGAAAACTTTCTTTATATTTAAAATTAATAATTTTATATTTACTTTACATTCAAACGAAAAGGTTAATAGTATAGATAGAATATGTTTACATTTACATCTATACTAAATGAAAAATGTTCACATTATAAATTGATTATGTTTTCATTTACATCTAGACTGGTAGAAAAGCTTTGTGTCACAGTGTGATTAACACAGCTATGGACTGGCGGTGCTCCGCTGGGGGCGGGTACATAATGTCAGTTGGGTGTGAGAGGTGCTTTCATACACTTAACTTAACAACACGAGACTGCGAGGTCAGCAGGTCAGGGGTGAACGCAAGGGGCGTTCTGATTGGGCAGTGAAGAAGAGAGAGGAGGGAGAGCGAGGAGGTTTTGGGGTGATGATGGCCGACTCGTATTGTCGAATGCAAGAGGATATTTAGTTGTGAGAAGATAAGGCATTCGGTTATCTGAGATTTTCATCAATGTGTTACACTTCGCTAACTACATATATTGTTGTGATTTTGTGGTGATCATTATTTGAATACATTAGACAGAGTTTGGAACATTGCAAGTGTTCGTTATTATTTGAATGTGTTCCACTCCACCCCTCTGTCTCTCATGTGTAGTATTTCGAGGACTAAGGCATACGTGTATTTAATACAAAATACTCTGTGTCACTTTGAAACTTTCATTAATTTTAAAGTGAATATGTTTACACAGACATTTACACTGGTTTTACAATGTAAATATTATAATTAGAATGTGCATCATTTCTTTCATCTTTCCCTGCCTGCTCCATATGGAACTTGTTACTACTTATGCTTTTAGTTCTCTTTAAGAAACTAGCGATAAAGCAGTCATCAGCCCTTGCAGTGGTGGTTCATGAAATCATCATTCTATATGCTGAGGTTGCCAGCCTCAAATGACTTGGACATCCACTAGCAATTTTCAAATATTAATATTCATATGATAATATATACATATTAGTTCACATGTTAGTAATGAAAAATATAGAATGTAAAATGTACAACTTACGCCAATCTTGGCTCACAGACTTTGCTCAGGGAAATACAGGCACTTGAAAATGCTTTTTACACGTGTATTTGGGGATCGTTACTTTAACAATTAGTTCCCACTTTGACTCCGTGTTTAAAGTTTCGTCAGAGCCCGGTTTACCTTTCTAAAATGATAGAGTTTTCCTGGGCTGTTTACGTCCTTCAAAATGCTCCAACAAAGTCCGGTCTGATACATGAATTTTGTGTCTAGTCTTTACTCTAGCAGCTGGTTGTCGTTTTGGCAAGCGATTCTCACAGTGAACTAGACCTGCAAAAAATTTCAGATTATCTTGCAAGTTTTCGTCCCCCGCCGTGTTTGTTACAATTTTAGGCGGCGCCCAATCAGGGATTTGGTTGTTCCTCTATTTCGAACGCCCGCCAATCGTTTAAAAAGCTGCATATATTTAGGTGAGGTAATTCAAAATTATTTCCGCCTGAAATTATGTGCGTGATGCAAAAGGTCACGTCTCCCATATATGGAAGTGACACGTCCGTACACTTTCTCAGCAATGTGTTCAAATAGAATATCTTACTGTTTATCTAAAGTAATCTGTTATCTAAAAGTCGGACTGGAAACGATTATGTCATTCATGTCTGTCCAAAATGTGACGCACAGACAAGTAATCTCTTTATCCGTCGCTTTACCATCTTGGCAAGTGCGAGACGTTCGCCTTATTAGTGCTTAACCAAAGTCGCTGGGGCGATATTAGTGTTAATCTGTAGTCTGATGTCGGCCACACACGAGATTAGCCAACATGATTGTCGGTTAATATTATCTCATCCGTTCTTTTCCCAGCAGGGAGGAACGGGTAACCAAACAGATATGACGACCTATCAGTGAGAGGAGTGTAAGAATGTTGAAAATACAAAAGATCTGCCACATAGCAGCGAAAGAAAAAGGTGCCGACATCTGAAAAGTACGCAATTAGTCAGCACAACAAATGTCACAGAATACGGCCGTAGTGGACAAGAGAGCGACCCAAAAATTATGTGACACTACTGAAACTGGCACCTTTACAGGAAGCTTTCACCAAGCATTTACATGCTCGTGCAGCAGTGGTGTAAGTGGTAGATTGTTTTACATGTTGAGGTTGCCAGCCTAATGCACAAACTCATATTAAGTCACCTTGTAATAGTTTCCTGAGTGTGGAGTCGTCCTATTCCTACTCTGTCTCTTCAGAAACCCCCCGGAGACTACACGGATGAAAGTAAAAGTATTAAATGTTCACAGACAAAACTGTCCTATCAGACATTTTCTATCATGAGCAGATTCAGAAGAAAGTTAGAAGCAGAGTATCCAGGTCACTCAAAACGTGATGCATATTACCAGATCAACAGAAGAGAACAAGTGGTAATCTTCAGACTTCGCACATGCCACAACAGACTGGGATACCATCTATTCAACAAGCTAAAGATAGGAACTGCTGATGAATGTAACTGTGGCACCGATAAACAGACTGCTGAACATCTACTTCAAATGTACCCAACATATGAGGGAGGAACATAGAAAGCACATTTGGCCATCACCAGAATCATTCCTGGAAAAACTCTACGGAGATACCATCAACTTCAAGTTGACTACTGCTTTCTTTGAACATATTCAAGTTCAATTCTGAAATTGAACGAAGAATATGAAGAAGAAGAAGAAGAATAGGAGGAGGAAGAAAAAAAAAACAGTTTCTATAAACAGAGATATTACAAATACTGTATAAAAAATATGTATACACATAAATAGAAATACAAAAAATCCATGGCTATTACATATTACATACACATTTTTGTTAATCTTTCTCCAGTTTTAAGCCAATCGAAAAATCACGGTTATAAAATGTCATTTTCAATACACACACACAAATAATAAAACAAACAACACTAGCTTTAATCATACATATACTTACAAAACAGACAAGTATTCATTTTAGATCAAAAATGCCGCTGAGATTAAACTTTGAAAAACGATATTTCCTACTCTCCATCAATTTTATCCTTTAGTTAGTTTATTATTTGTTTTTTATTCAGCACAGTCCGTGATATCGTAAGGTTAAACCCAGATACAAAACTCAAGTAAAACATTCATAAAACACGCCATGCAGATGCAAGAAATAAACTGCACGGAAAAACAAAGTAGTATGCGTGTCAAATATCACGACAAGTCAACCAAATGAAGGTCAGCCAATGAGCATAGACTGGGATAATCCCATCTCATCAATATCACAATATTTATACAACGTGGCTACAAACACTTTCCGCTATAACGATTATTTGTCTGTCTGTTTGTCTGTTAACCTCTCGGTCTATGGGTTTGTTTGTCTAATTGTCTGTCTGTCTTTATGTATGCACGTCCGTACATTTGTGTATGTTTGTCTGCCTATCTGTTTTCTGTTTGTCTACTTGACTGTTTGTCTGTCTGAGTCTGTTTTTCCTGTTTGTTTGTCTATCTGAGTCTGTTTTTATGTTTGTCTGTTTGTCTATCTGAATCTGTTTTTCCGTTTGTCTATTTGTCTGAGTCTGTTTTTCTGTTTGTTCATCTGAGTATCTATTTCTATCTATCTGAATCTGTGTGCCTTCATGTCCGTCCGGCCGTCTGTCTATCTGCTTGGTCACAAATGTAAAAAAGACAATAAAGCCTTTTTCTTTACCCTGAATAAATAAAGATTTCGTTCCTTCGTCCGTTCTGTCTGGCTGCCTGCCTGTCTGCCTGCCCAGATTTGTAGAATATTGACTACGATTAACTCCTAAACTTGAATTACTGTCACGCCCAATATGAACAAAAACTCCATTAAATTCATAAGATTACATACGAAGGTCATTGACAAATCCTAAGTGAGAACATGTTTTAATTATTTTTGTGATGCTTGGAATCAATGAAATAGCGAAAAGCCGATTAAAAATATTTCAATGTGCCTTTGGTAGTCTTTTGGGGCTTGACAATTATAAAGACGTCAATGTTAAAGCCGATAGCTGGCGTTAAATTCACTGAAATATGTCTCTCTGTCGACAGATTTTACTGGTAGAACACAGCTCGTTACTTCAACATGTCCAGTTTTATTTCTAGTATGCTCTTTCAGAGATGGACTTTTGCTATTCTGTTAAAATCCGAGTTTTCAGTTCAAATGTTGTCAGCCCTATTGTATGGCTGTGAAACATGGAGAACAACAAAAATTAACAACCGAGAAGCGACAGATTTTCATAAATAAAAGCTCGCGTAGAATTGAAGGATTGAAGTGGTATGACTAATGCGGATAAGTGCAAGAGAAACTAGAGATGGGAAGATGACGGCGGAGATGGATAGGGCACATATTGAGAAAACCTGTTGGTAGCATTACATGACAGTCCTTTTTCTGAAATCCTCAGGGTGAGAGATGAAAAAGAAGACCAAACAACACAAGGAGAAAAAAAATGGAGACAGACGTGAAGTGAATGAAGAGGAAATGGAAAGACCATGAGCTGATGGCACAGGAATTGGCATAGGTTTGTTGAATGCCAATGCTAGTGGGGGGTTGAAAGGTGAAAGAAGAGGAAGAGGAAGAAGAAGAAGAAGAAGAAGAAGAAGAAGAAGAAGAAGAAGAAGAAGAACAGAAAAAAACAGAGTAAATACAGCATGGTGACATGACAATGTCAGGAAACAATAACGACTTTAAAAAAAGACCTTTATAAAATATAAAACACAAGACGATTATATTTAAATACCAAATAGCAAGGAGAGGCCAACCGAGTAATCAAGAGAGCAAAAGAAGACTCATGGCGTAAATTCACTGTGCAGCAAGAGTCACCTGCAAAGAACGCCCAAGAGATATTTTTGACAAAAGATTCAAAAATGAATTTTTTTTTTTTTATGTAAGACTTTTGCCTCGTTTTGGCGAGGCGCGTCCCGCTCAACCTAGTCGGTTATATTAGGGCGCATGTCCAAATATAAAAGACCATTAGGTCTGGGATATGTTAAGCGATTCATTCAAAAATGAAAGCTTCATTCACACTACAATCAATAGTGATACAAATGGAACACCAATCTAATCTATATTTTTAAACGCCTGTTGGTTTGAAAGCCTACAGAAACAGGGGACGCAATGTATTTTGGAAATGAAAGTTAGACATTAATTGCATTGTTTCCCTTAATGTTAATTTTTGGGTCAATACATCAATGGATTTCCCATTTTAAAAACAAGGATTTAACAAGATCATGGGTCGCAATTTTTTGGTTCGTCTACTTTTGGTCTTCAGTATTGGATACAGCAAGAAACACCAGATGGCATTCTATTTAGAACCTGTGGAGTTGGTGACCCCTAGGATAAAATGCAGAGATGATCTAACAGAAGATTTTAAACATCATGCTCAGTAATTTACCCTGAAATGGAAATTGGTTATAGTGATGAAATTTATAATACTGCTTTAATTGCCATAGAAGTTACGGTTATTTCTATGGAAGGGGAGGACGTTCATATCCTTGGTCTCCCTCAAACTAACCGAATGGAAGGCTGTACAGTGGAGGAAACGATTGAAGTAGATGTGCTAGAGGTAAAAGGTATGGTAGAGGACATGAATGGAGCAGATGTGTTGAAGGTGAGAGTTATGATGGAAGACATGACTGGAGCAGATGTGTTGAAGGTGAAAGTTATGGTGGAGGACATGACTGGAGCAGATGTGTTGAAGGTGAAAGTTATGGCGAAGGACATGACTGGAGCAGATGTGTTGAAGGTGAGAGTTATGGTGGAGGACATGACTGGAGCAGATGTGTTGAAGGTGAGAGTTATGGTGGAGGACATGAATGGAGCAGATGTGCTGGAGATGAGAGGTATGGTAGAGGACATAACTGAATTAGATGTGGTCGTAAGAGGTACAAAGGAGAACATGATTGGAGTAGATATACTGGAGGTGAGATGTATAGTTGTCACAGGGTTAATCCGAGAACTAACTGTGAAGCGTTGGTCCTCGTTGCTCAGATAATGATAGAGGCTCAGAAGTACCGCAACCGGGTTATATATTAAAAGTTCAGTTACTTTTTATTTTTTAACTCAAGCAACGCCGAGTATGTATGCTAGTGTTCAATGAAAACAGAGGAAAGACTTAATGTAAAGAATACTTCCCCACGCAGCGGACACTATATATATTTCCCAAAGTATGAGGAACGGTAAGAACCTGCAATACTGCTTTATGATATCGAAGAAGTTGTAAGAAACAATCTTCGGAATAAATACATCTTTAGGATTAGCATCATAAGCTCTTCACGCCTGCGATGAGACAGGAGTCATGTGGGTACAAAATAATGTTTACAGTGAACGGGAAAAAAGACGAGTCTCAGAAACTACCAAAAAAAAAAAAAAAAATCATATTAGAATCAATCTGGAAAAATAAGGGTAATTGTTACGAGTTATTTTAGACAACTACAGTGTTGTTCTTATGAGGAGCTATGATGGGCTCTTATAAAAGCTACTTTTTACGGAATTACACCGTAACATGATATGACCTCATAGCGATATTGGTTAGTGAGCAGACGAATGCATAAATTAGTAGAAGTGTGCAAATCGTCTGCTAGGGACTTCTTCTGTGTGTTTCTTAGAGTGAGGACGTTGTTTGAGATGTGCTCCAGATATTGATGTGTGTCCAGGCAAATTTTATTATATTATGGCATCAAGAGTCTTCTATGAGATGTCCATTTGATTTGAGAACGAACAAGGAGTATTTGTAATCGAGTTTGAGAGTCGTAGTATTATAATAAAGAAGTTGGAATGAGACGACAGTGTTTCTGGACTTAGACGTACTTAGCCAGCATTTCATATTATAGTGACGGTGTGACCGGTGGTGGTCAATATGCAGTTATACTATTGATTCTACTATTGGAGATGTTATGCTTTGTACACAAATAAATGATGTCTTCGTCCGTCAAAGGTGGTGCAGTTATAGAATTTATTGAACGCCCCGTCCTGTTGCCTGTTTTGACAACCCTAGAAATTACTTTGGCCAACACTTTTTAACACCAAGAAGAAAGTGAACGCAATAGTAATAAAAAGGCAGTGGGACACATACAGAGGTATATACTAAGGAGATAAAAAAAATGTATGCAAAAATACTTCAGCAAATAATAAGACCCATCATCGAACCATAAATGGGTACGAGAAAGAGGGAAACATAGTTAGGAAATAACAACACGTGTTTTCAAACGGAGCCAGGTAGACAAAGGTAAAAATTGGGGAGTAGAAAGTGGAAAATCAAGTTATTTGAGAGTGTCACGGGATTTTCCTCCCCTTTGCTCTGCTATAGTGGTCCAGCAGTGGCCAAAACTCAAGAGTATCTAAAATGGGTCTTCAAAGGTGTCTACTTTATCACGAGATTACTCATGGCAGAATTGTAGATAGCAGGATAATGATGCTTCTATCTCAAGTGTGTTTTTACTAAATAATTCAGAAGTCAAGAACAATGCTGTATAGGACAGAGCACTATTAACTTATATCTGATCCGGCATCTTTTGTGAAGTTTTAAGCAATGGTGTGGCTTGTTCGAGCCCCCAGCTGGTTTAATCCAACGAAATTCCTTTTATAAGTATGTTTGTCTCTGTGGCTGTAACTATATGTATATGCATATTAAAGATTTTAGATCATACATGTGCTCTCTTATCTATAAGAACTGAGTAAACAATGAATTTGTAAAATAACATTACAAATTTAATAATCAATTAGTCTCTAACAAATTTAAATAAATATGGATGAAAGTGACTTTAGAAGATTTTAAAATTGTCTTCACTGAGATTTAATTGGGCACTGATGATTATTGTCCGTTGCTTGCGGCTGTTAACAAAAAACTTAACTGGATGAGTACTGTAATGGGTCGTTGTCAGGTCTTATGTGATGAGGACTCTTCTCTAAAGGCCTCTAGATGAACTTCACCCCTAATGTCAAGATGGGTGTCTTCACAACGTGTCCACTGTAGCTAGTAGATGTCGACCCCAGCTTCTTGAATCACAAGATAGTGGCGAAGATTCTTACTTCAGACTGGTCTGGTACTAAGAACCGTCTTGTAGCTTCGAACCACGAACTTTAGGGAAAATAAAAGAACAAATACCTCTGCTAAGTACATTTGTGGGCTGAAGATTAACAGGCGCATTGTCTCGCTGTGCACCCACCAAGGTTAGCCTCTCTGAATAATTATTCTCTCTGAGTATACATAGGATAACTCAGGAAATATGATTATAAATCACCGTTATTCTTCTGGTTACTTAAATGGGGAAAATGTGTCTGGACAGCGCAAGTGCAATGATTTGGCTGAACTAACATTATAAAAGTACACATATCTCACAAAATGATACTATACACACTAGGCACATGTGAGGTAATCATCTCACTGCTCCATTCGGAGTCTGGGGTTGCTTCTGCTTTCGCTTTCCTGAGCGAACTAGCATAGAGCAAACACCAGTGCTTGCTGTAGTGGTTTATGAGCATACTATTTTCATATGTTGAAGTTGTCAGCCTCCTATGACTGGTATAACCACTTTGCAAGTACAGACATGACAAATTCACATATTTTAAAAATATATGTTTACACTCACCCCAACTGAGATATTCAATCTGCTGGCACAGTACAATGGACACGGCAACTTTGATGTGATGCTTCGAACACTCGGTCTGGGGGTAGTGTCAGAATCCCTCTTATGACGTGTTTTCTGATTTCTTAAGTTTCCAGTCTTTGTATTTAAAATTGCGAGTTCTCTTTTAAATTATAAAGACGCCCAAATACTTCGATCTGTCACTTTTAATTTTGGAATTCTTTGTCAGATCCTTCTCTCTGGCTAATGGGAGTTGTTACTTGACGTTTGTTGAAAATGCAGTCTGATTTGTATCTCCGACTTCGCTAGATTATATTTCCATTTCTCAGTCCAAGCCTCAGATTGGTATTTTAGACAAACTTGTCAATGACAGCTAAAGTTTAATTCAGGCTCTCCATTTAGACCAATCCTGTCTCTTTAGAACTATGTGGATCGGGGTGTTAAATCGTTACTATCTCCCGCGTGTTTTAAAATATTAATTTTAAAATTTAAACTCGTGACCTCTTTCAAATACGGTAGTAATACGTCCGATTGCATTTGTGCAAACTCACAAACACATCGGTGTGGTGGGTTTTGATGTTATGAAATGATGTTGATATTTGTCCTTAATGTACTTACTGAATGAGGCCAGCTGTGAAGGTCCCTGATTCTAACAAATTTAGGGTTGAGTATCAGGGTACCTTTCTGCTACCACCTTATGGCCTCAAGCAGACTTATTCTTGACTAGTATGAATGATAGCTACGTCTAATGTCTAGGGATATGCAAGTGTGGTGTGATGGTACTTTAACAGTAATACACCTCTACACAAACAAATATTAAAGGCTATGATTAAAGGAAATAACTCCTGGGATATATTTGAACAATTAATAATTTTCTGTATGATTTATTTGGTCCTGAACCTAGTATTCTTCTGGTCAGGACTTTAAAAATGAAAAGAATTCAAGATATATACAAAATGTAAATTTTAGACCCACAGGGACAAGTGTCCAAACAAATACTGTTAAATTAAACTAATAGTGTTACTAAAATCTGTCTATTACTGGTTTCTAACACTGGATGGCTGTTTGGGATTCTTATAATCACTGCCAGTCTCTTTAAAATACACTGTCACTGTTAATTTCACTAGGGAAATATTTTATTTCTTGAATACAGGGGTATGCTGCTCTTATAGCTGATGTACTGTTAGGGTACCAGATATTTCACTTATCTGACCCACTGGAACTGTCTGAATTCTTTCTGCCGAATGACCACTGCTCCAAAAGTAATAGGGGGGAAACTGGCGACCCCTATCACTACTGGACTCCAAATCTCCTCAACGGCTTTCCCATAGAAATCTGGCACCGGACTAGTGCCAGATAAAATCCTGTAATAATGAAGCAATGTCTCCTGGTTGATATCTTATTTAGACTGTATGTTATATACAAAAGAGCATACATAAGAAATAAAGAGCTGGGTCATATCCAATGGACCAATCCAGCACATCCATTCCACAGTGTACCAGTGTTGTTCACATGTCTCTCCTACAAAGGCGGCACTGCATCTGCAATAATATTATTAATCTTTCTTTTCTACCATACAATGGGATAGGTGAGCTGTGTCCCTCTGGTCACCTAAGAAAACATTTTATTTCACAAAACATGTGCATTTACAAAACTGGCAATGTGTTTTATCTTAATTCTCCGTCAGGCCCTGCACAAATCAGCTTGGGACCTGATTACTTACAGTCGTGATGGCAGCATCTCTCACTCACATTTTTAAACAACAGATATATAAATAATGTCGGTCCTACCAGAAATTCAATGAAAAAAACACAGGTATGTTGAATAGCAGATTCCAGATATACTGCTGGCTGAACTGTGATGCCTATACTTTATTATATATTTGCTTTAATAAGGCTAATCACTTTTCTTCAGAAATACACAACGTCCTGCTCTCGAGACTATCTTCTACAAATGGCGTCAAGCCTTTGAATTTTCTCAATAATATGAAAGGCTTTGGCCAATGACCGAACTACAATTTTGAAATTTGAAATTAAAAGCAAAAACAGACTTGATTTTTGGACACTGCCAAGTTTTTTCCCTCTCTCATTCTTAGATTTCTACTGCTAAATATATTTGGTGTTAAGCCATCCCATAATTTTTCTCCCCCTTTTCTGCCCCTTTCTACAACAGACTACATGTAACCTTTTCCTGCCTTTTTCAAGGACGCGTCAAAATGTCAACGTTAGTGAAAGTAAAACCGATCATGTGTTGGTCTGTCTGTACGAACAAATACAGTCTTTTGTCCATAACTTTATTTCTATCTGTCAGATTTTTTGTTCAGGACAAGACCAGCTCTTAGACTAGCCAACTTTTATGATCATAAACCTAGTAATAAAGAATTCAATATATTTTCCATTTTGGTGTTCGTTGTTTTTCTAAGTTTCAACTACTTGAATGTTATAAAAATCGCCTCAGATCTTCCTTTTTCCCGATAGGAAGTAATTATGCGTGTGTGTATATATATATTTTTTTTCACAGTGTGGTTAGAAATGTATTGGACTAGCGGGGTATTTTTAAATTTTCAAACTTGCGACATCGTTTTCGACACAAGCTAACGGCGTCGTCTCGCACTGTTGGCCTGAGTAGCTAATTCAAACCTCTAACACTTGACAAGCCGGCAGCAGGTGTCCGCTCTCTCAATCTTATGCGTTCGTGTGTTTTATTCTTTCTATCTTTCCTGGAACCACTACGCTAGTAGATTTTTCAAATTTTTATCGTTAACCCTTGACGGGCGCGTTTTAAAGGCTAATACTACCAACGCGGCGATAAGATTTCTCACTATGTTCTGTCCTGCTTAAATCAATGCGTTTTCTGGCGCGGGGAAGAAGACGCGTTACAACTTTACTAATTATATTTCTACTGCTATTATTTTGATTTTAATATATATATATATATATATATATATATATATATATATATACATATATATATATATATATATATATATATATATATATATATATATATATATATAATTTATGATTTTATTGCTGTATCACTGTACTTTACCACACATCTCCCCACTTAAGAACTTGCCTGATGGTAGTTCCAAACAGTGATACACATAGATAAAATCAACTCCCTACGCCTGCTGAATACTCTGATTTGGATCACAGGGATGCCTACTGAGGAAATCTGCACCCACGTTCAGTGACCCCGGAATATATTCAATGGTAAATTGATATGGCTGTAATAATAACGACCATCTTAATAATCTGGCATTTTCATGCTTGGCCTGTGATAAGAATACGAGAGGGTGATGATCCGTTTGGACCACGAATGCTCTACCATATAGATAGATCTGGAACTTTCGTATTGCCCAGATCAAAGCTAGACATTCTTTTTCGCTTGTTGAATAGTTTTGCTCCGCTTTGTTTAACTTGCGGCTAGCATTAGTGACTGGGTTCAGCTCTCCCTCTGGTGACGATGATCTTTGCAACAACGTAGCCCCCAGGCCCACATTGCTTGCGTCACTTCTCACCACAAATTCCTGACTCAAATCAGGTAATTTCAAGATAGGCTTGCTTGTAAGTTTTTCCTTTAACTCTTGGTAGGCTGATTCACATTGGGCTGATCAAACAATTCTATCAGGATTTCCCTTGCGAGTTAAATCCGTCAGAGGAGCACAAATAGAGTTAAAATTTTTGATATATTTCTGATAGAATCCACACAACGACACGAAAGATCTCACGTCTTTCTTTGTTTGTGGCCTAGGTGCTCTCTGCAATTTTTCAAGGTTCTTGGGGTCAGGGGTCATACTACCCTGAAACACAGTATGTCCCAAGAACTCCAACTCTTTACAACCAATACAACATTTTGTTGGTCTAGCCATCAAATTCGCCTCTCTTAGTCTATCAAACAGCATAGTCAAAGAGTTAATGTGTTCCTCAAATGTTTCTGTAGCAATGAGGATGTCATCCATAAAGTTTGTGATGCATGGGTTATTTAGTGGATCCAACAATTTTCGCATCATCCTAGAAAATACACTCGGAGCATTTTTCAACCCAAAAGGTAACATGTTGAATTCGTAATGTCCTTCCGAAGTGCTAAACGCCAAATAAGGTCTGACCTCAGGTTTCACTGGAATCTGATAATAGCCTTTGCTCAGATCCACTTTCGAAAAATATTTTGCCTTGTTTAGCCTGGAAAATAATTGATTGGTGTCAGGTAATGGATCCACCTGATTCTCTGTGACAGCATTCTGTTTCCTGTAATCTATACACAGACGATGTTCTCCAGAGGGTTTTCTCAGCAAAACCACACTGGAACTATATGGAGATTCGCTATGAGAAATAATTCCTTCTTTCAATAGGTACTCAATCTCCTCTTTCAAAGCTTTCTCCTTGGCAAACGGGATCGTGTAGGCTCTCATACAGATCGGTGTTGGGTCTACTAGTTTCATGTCATATTCTAACAAATTCGTGTGTCCCCGTTTGTCTGTTAACACGTCCGTATGATCAGTCAGAACCTTTTGAACCTGTTTTCTCTGTTTTTTCGTCAAGTGTTTACTGACTTTTACATGTGCCGGTGTCTCACATGTTTTCAAGGGATACTCATGGGATGTGAGCGGTTCATTCTTCATCCCTCTTGCTATCGACAAGGACATTAAGTGTGTTCCTTCCTGGATTTCCCTGTCCAGATACTTCTTTAGAAGGTTCACACGATATACTTTCTCTATCCCTTTCTTGTCGATTTTATAATTTGTTCTAGACACCTTCTCTAGAACAGTATATGGACCTTGCCATCCAATTTGTAGTTTATTTTGGCTGCCGGGTAGTAGAAGAAGCACCTTCTCTCCCACAAATAATTCTCTATCCTTAGCTTTCTTGTTAAAATAGGCAGCATGTTTTTTCCTGGCTTGTCTGAGATTATCATTTGCAAGTTTCCAGCCAGTTTTAAGACGAGTGGTCAGCTCATTCACATATTGGTATGATGAGGTAATAGTCTCTTCTGCCTTCTCATCTGTCCAGGTCCTCAACAAAGCTTCTAAAGGACCTTTTATTGGCCTTCCAAATAACAGGGTTGCGGGTGCCATCCCGGTTGAATTATGTGGAACTTCCCGATACGCAAACAACGCAGCGGGCAGGTATTGGTCCCACGTATCAGGTTTCTCATGTGCCAGCTTTCTCAGGATAGAAATGAGAGTCCCGTTGAACCTCTCTACCTGGCCGTTCCCTTGGGGGTGATACGGACTACAATGAAAGTGCCTGGTTTGGAAGATCCTGAAAACTTCTTCCGTTAGTTTCCCCTTGAACTGTGAGCCGTTATCAGTCAAGATTTGATGCGGGAATCCTAACCTTGTGAATATTGTAAGTAATGCCTCTGCGACATGCTTGGAATCGATTGACGACAGGGCTACCGCCTCTCCCCACATAAAACACGTGTCCACCAGAGTAAGGATGTAACTGTTCCTCCTCTTGGTCCGAGTGAGAGGTCCCACAATATCCACTGCAACTCTCTCAAAAGGTGTTCCCACAATGGGCATTTCCCCTAGAGTTGCTGGAGCAGTCCAGTGCTTTGGAGCTACCCTTTGACATTCTGGGCAGGATTTTACGTATCTCTTTATATCCTCCGTTATTCCTGGCCAGAAATAATGACAAGCTATACGCTGTCCTGTTGCGCTGATCCCCATGTGACCACTGAAGGGAATCGCATGTCCTAATTCCAACACTCTCTCCCTATACGAAGTAGGAAGAACCAGCTGGCCGTTACCATTTGTTCCAGTTCCGGTCTTCCTATATAATAATTTGTTCTTCATGTAATAGTCCCATTTGCTTGGAGGTGTGTGGCATTTAAGTAATTTTTTGTAACAAGGCTTGAGTGTCTTGTCCTCAGCCTGTGCCTTCCTCATCTCCTCTGGATGAGTATTTATAGGTTCATCCTCTTCCTTTCTGGATTGTGATCGTGTCTGGACGGCTGCCAAGACCATAGGTCTCTTGGGATTCCCCAAGAAGACATAACGACATCCCAATATCAGAGGGTAGCTGGGTGCGTCGATCACTGCTGCTCTGATTACTCCTTCCACATACCGAGTTTTCACCGTTATCCTGGCAATGGGAAGTTTCATAAGTGGTATGTCCGTGGTCGCCCCTTGTATCTCCACTGTTTCTGTGGTATACTGATCTGGGTTCACCAAGTGCGCACTCACAACAGAATCAAAATCTAAGCCTGTATCATAGAGACACATAATGGTGACCCCATTGCAGACTACATTCTCACACACGCGGGGGTGATAAGGTTCCTGCTGTCCAGTAGGTTTGTCCTTTCCTCCCTTGTTCCCCATCTTCATAGCAGCAAATCCAGAAGTTTTCTTATGACAAAATTTGATGTCATGACCTTCCCTCTTACACCATTTGCAAAATAATCTACCTTGATGAAAAGGTTTTCTTTCATCATATTTCCTATCATTGAATTGTGGGTTTTTGTTTCTAAAATCATTGCGTGGCCTATCAAAATTGTGCTTACCTTTGTTCCCCTGATCTTTGTTATCAAATCTATTAGAGTTTTGTGGAGCCTTATAATTGTCAATCTGTTTCTTTTTAGTGCCAGCTACCTCTGCCTGGGCTGCCTGATACCTCTCAGCGACATTAAGTAACTCACCCAGCCTCTCTGCACCTTGTTCCATGAGAAACTTTCTCAAGTCTGGAGCCATCGACTCTCTCAATTGCTCAATAAGGATCATCTCTTTAAGATCTTGGGTTTTCCCCCAGAGCAGTCCATTTCTCCAAGTACGTCTCTAAACGTGCAGAGAACTGGTAATAGGTCTCACCCGACAGTAGTTTGGCATTCCTAAACTTTTTCCTGTAAAATTCTCCGTTCTTTTCATACCTTAGCAAAAGAGCCTGCTTTAACATTTCATAATTGTCTTGGTCGTCTTTGCTCATCTTGGCAAACACTTCATAAGAAGTTCCCCTCAGCCCCTGAGATAACTTTAAACTCCACCTTTCCTTCTCCAACCCATAGGTGGTGGCTAAAACCTCAAATCTAGACAAAAATGACTCAATGTCATCGTCCTTCTCAACAAAATGGTCTAAATGGAACCCCATAGCTGAAGTTGAGGCTCCCTGACTAGCAGTGGCATCGGAGGTAGAAGGGCTAGCACAATTTTCAGGAGCATGGCTTTGAAACTCAAACTCCCTTAGTCGTAACTAGTGCTCCCTCTGTAATCTCCTATCTTCTGCTTCCCTCTCTGCAGCCAATCTCTTTTCTTCTCTATCTGCAGCTAATCTTCTTTCTTCTCTTTCTGTAGTTAATCTCTTTTCTTCTCTTTTTGCTTCTAATTTCTTCTCTTCAAATTGGAGCCGTTTTATTTCAGCCTCTCTATCCGCCTCTAATGCCCTAGCCTCTTTGTCAGCCTCAATCTGCAACCTTTTAATTTCTTTTTCTACTTCTAATTTCTTCTCCTCAGCTAGTCTATCTGATTCTAATTTTCTTTCATCAGCCAACCTCTTATCTTCTCGTGCAACAAATTTATCAACCTCTGAGGTTACATACTGGACCAACTCTGGTCCATCCATATTCATCTCTTTTGCAGCCAGCACAACAGCAGATCTGAACTTTGCTAGGTCTGCCATAATATCAATCTTTACAATGATCTAATATAATTTTCAAAGCTCTTAATTAACAGAGTGTTAACACTAACTAATTAATTAGCCAATTAATTACTAATTACTGGCTCTCAACAGTCCATCAGCTTTTATTTTCCCTTTCAAATACTTTTATAACTTTTGGGGACACTAATGCTACAATATTTAAATTACTAAACAACTACCAAGTTCAAATCCCGGAAGAAGAGACCCCAATTTATTGTGGTGGGTTTTGATGTTATGAAATGATGTTGATATTTTTCCTTAATGTACTGAATGAGGCCAGCTGTGAAGGTCCCTGATTCTAACAAATTTAGGGTTGAGTATCAGGGTACCTTTCTGCTACCACCTTATGGCCTCAAGCAGACTTATTCTTGACTAGTATGAATGATAGCTACGTCTAATGTCTAGGGATATGCAAGTGTGGTGTGATGGTACTTTAACAGTAATACACCTCTACACAAACAAATATTAAAGGCTATGATTAAAGGAAATAACATCTGGGATATATTTGTACAATTAATAATTTTCTGTATGATTTATTTGGTCCTGAACCTAGTATTCTTCTGGTCAGGACTTTAAAAATGAAAAGAATTCAAGATATATACAAAATGTAAATTTTAGACCCACAGGGACAAGTGTCCAAACAAATACTGTTAAATTAAACTAATAGTGTTACTAAAATCTGTCTATTACTGGTTTCTAACACTGGATGGCTGTTTGGGATTCTTATAATCACTGCCAGTCTCTTTAAAATACACTGTCACTGTTAATTTCACTAGGGAAATATTTTATTTCTTGAATACAGGGGTATGCTGCTCTTATAGCTGATGTACTGTTAGGGTACCAGATATTTCACTTATCTGGCCCACTGGAACTGTCTGAATTCTTTCTGCCGAATGACCACTGCTCCAAAAGTAATAGGGGGGAAACTGGCGACCCCTATCACTACTAGACTACAAAACTCCTCAACGGCTTTCCCATAGAAATCTGGCACCGGACTATTTAGACTGTATGTTATATACAAAAGAGCATACATAAGAAATAAAGAGCTAGGTCATATCCAATGGACCAATCCAGCACATCCATTCCACAGTGTACCAGTGTTGTTCACATGTCTCTCCTACAAAGGCGGCACTGCATCTGCAATAATATTATTAATCTTTCTTTTTTACCATACAATGGAATAGGTGAGCTGTGTCCCTCTGGTCACCTAAGAAAACATTTTATTTCACAAAACATGTGCATTTACAAAACTGGCAATGTGTTTTATCTTAATTCTCCGTCAGGCCCTGCACAAATCAGCTTGAGACCTGATTACTTACAGTCGTGATGGCAGCATCTCTCACTCACATTTTTAAACAAAAAATATATGAATAATGTCGGTCTTACCAGAAATTCAATGAAAAAAACACAGGTACGTTGAATAGCAGATTCCAGATATACTGCTGGCTGAACTGTGATGCCTATACTTTATTATATATTTGCTTTAATAAGGCTAATCACTTTTCTTCAGAAATACACAACGTCCTGCTCTCGAGACTATCTTCTACAAATGGCGTCAAGCCTTTGAATTTTCTCAATAATATGAAAGGCTTTGGCCAATGACCGAACTACAATTTTGAAATTTGAAATTAAAAGCAAAAACAGACTTGATTTTTGGACACTGCCAAGTTTTTTCCCTCTCTCATTCTTAGATTTCTACTGCTAAATATATTTGGTGTTAAGCCATCCCATAATTTTTCTCCCCCTTTTCTGCCCCTTTCTACAACAGACTACATGTAACCTTTTCCTGCCTTTTTCAAGGACGCGTCAAAATGTCAACGTTAGTGAAAGTAAAACCGATCATGTGTTGGTCTGTCTGTACGAACAAATACAGTCTTTTGTCCATAACTTTATTTCTATCTGTCAGATTTTTTGTTCAGGACAAGACCAGCTCTTAGACTAGCCAACTTTTATGATCATAAACCTAGTAATAAAGAATTCAATATATTTTCCATTTTGGTGTTCGTTGTTTTTCTAAGTTTCAACTACTTGAATGTTATAAAAATCGCCTCAGATCTTCCTTTTTCCCGATAGGAAGTAATTATGCGTGTGTGTATATATATATTTTTCCACAGTGGTTAGAAATGTATTGGACTAGCGGGGTATTTTTAAATTTTCAAACTTGCGACATCGTTTTCGACACAAGCTAACGGCGTCGTCTCGCACTGTTGGCCTGAGTAGCTAATTCAAACCTCTAACACTTGACAAGCCGGCAGCAGGTGTCCGCTCTCTCAATCTTATGCGTTCGTGTGTTTTATTCTTTCTATCTTTCCTGGAACCACTACGCTAGTAGATTTTTCAAATTTTTATCGTTAACCCTTGACGGGCGCGTTTTAAAGGCTAATACTACCAACGCGGCGATAAGATTTCTCACTATGTTCTGTCCTGCTTAAATCAATGCGTTTTCTGGCGCGGGGAAGAAGACGCGTTACAACTTTACTAATTATATTTCTACTGCTATTATTTTGACTTTAATATATATATATATATAATTTACGATTTTATTGCTGTATCACTGTACTTTACCACAATCGGTGAACTTTTTTCCTGGCTAATGCCTTTCCCAACATAATCTCCTCAGACGGGTTATCTGTATTATTGATACAGAGATGGGCCATTGGAAGCGATTACATATTATCACCTGTGTTTGCGTACATCTCCAAGACGTATTTCCCAGACTGACATTCTGGCTTTGTCTTCGTCGATCGTACGAGACTGCCTTGTGTCAACAATAACCGTCTCTATCAAAGGCAGCTAGACAACTTAAGTGATAGAATTATTATCCGCTGTTCTGTCTAATTAGCCTTGTAATACTCCGATTCACATGGTGAAACATAAACAAGCCTGGGAGTGACTATGCAAGAATGAAGGTGCATAAAATATGCCAAATAATAGAACGATGAGTGTGAAAAAAAAGATATAAATCGGTAATGCAGGAGAGAATGAAGAATGTAGAAGGACGTACCCAAATATCGGCACAGAGAGTTTGACATACATGTTACACACATAAATGCAACAATTCTCGAATATGTAAGTCCGGTTCTTAGTTCCTTGCTTAGTCAGGGGCTTAAACCGGTCGATCTTGATCTACCAATAGTACCCAAGTCATAATTTGGTAAAGATATAGTTGATGGAGGGGACAGGAAAGAATTTTTAACCCTGGTAAATTTCGGACTAACCCTCTCTCGCGGGAAGTTAAAAGCGTGGTGTCCTTGGTTTAAAGATACTTTCACTGTTTTCCTGGTGGTGTGGTTTTGGGTTTTAAAGACTATCTTCATTGGACACGGACAACTCCATCAGTGCTCTGATCTCCTCCTTTAGATCACACAAGGAGGATCTCAGCACAGTGCATGAATTCCGTAGCACCGGCGAGAAACCAATGTGTGTATATAGGAATCACATATTCTATAAATATTTTTCTGATGGATAGATTTCTAATTTTTGCCGAGTCAGCGGCCTTATGGCCTACTCTTAATAATTTCCAACTGCCGTGGGATTTTTAACGTGTACAACATGCACACAACATGCACACAACATGTCGGCGTCTGTGGCCTAATGGATATGAACGCAGTTTCATAATCCAGATATACCAGGTTCGAAACCTGCTGCAGGCGGTTTGGTAGTAGATCGCTTTGTGTGGATTTTTAACAATGGTATAAGCGCCGTACCGTTCAGAAAGCAATGGCAAACTACTGAATGAAAAAAATTGTCTAGAAGAATCACAAACAGCCAATAAAAGCTGGGGTTGATTGCCACGTTCTGTAAAGGATAAGCAACTAACTTTAACAACATGCACACAGGACCTTCTATTTTTTTCGCCCTTTTCCGAGAAGGTTATGCATCAGATCTCACTTCCCATGAGACCACAGGGGAGTGTGACATCATTAAGACCACTGGTTCTGAAAAAATATTTCCATAAATTATATTACCTCTACTGGGAATCGACCCTGGTACCTGTAGAATTTTAGCGGACGCCATACATCTTAACCACTCCGTCCCCCTATTAACAGCGAAAACCAACAAGTTAGCTGACTAAAATTCACTTTATTTGTGAACTGTATGAGATAGAAAGCTATCTTGACTTTGAAGTGAAGTTAATATTCGGTAAAATATTGAGTCTTAATTTTCCACTGTTCTAATAGACAGCGCGGTCTACGCTGGCCTGGCCATGTCCGCCGCATGGAAGATGGCCGCATCCCGAAAGATATCGTCTACGGACAACTGGCAGATGGCAAAAGAACAGTTGGGCGACCGATGCTGAGATTCAAAGATGTGTGCAAGAGAGACATGAAGGCACTGGGCCTAAATCCAGCAAGCTGGGGGGATGAAGCTGCCGATCGAACCAAGTGGCGATGTTATCTGCGGAGCCACCTCAGTTTGGGCGAAAAGAATCTCACACAGCAAGAAGAAGAGAGGAGAAAACGTCGAATGGAACACCAGGAAAATAAGCAGCTGAGGGCTGTAATCTCAGGGACGCATTCCTATAGTTAGTTATGACTGAAGAGGCTATTATTATTATTATTATTCATGGGATTGCAGGAAGCTGATCGTGCGGCAGAGATAAAAGTTACAAATAGGCTCGACTTACTTCAACTTCGAGATCCTCCGAATCCTGAAAACAGACATGGTTTTATTAAGGCTGATCTTTAGAGAATTGATTATACGAGAGTTGCGTACTTTCTGTGCTGTTCTATAGCTCGGAGAAAAGGAAATGTTCAAATTATCCTCATTCCACACAACCTGCCTAAGGAAAATTCTTCGAATACCATCTCCAACCAGGAACTGCTTACACAGTGCAGTCAAAAAGGAATGCACGCCATCATTGCGGGTAGACGCTGGAACTGGGTTGGCCATGTCCACAGAAGGGACCCTGACACCATCACCAGAACTGCTATGCTATGGACCCCAGAAGGACGGCGAAAGAGAGGCAGACCAAAGACAACCTGGCGGAGAACAATGGAGGCTAAGATGCAAAGCATGAACCAGAGTTGGGGTACAGCATGAAGGATGGCAATTGACCAAGCAAAATTGGGACAGTAAACTGCTGCCCTTCAAGGCGCCACAAGGCGTTATGGCCACTGACTGCTTTGTCAGTCAGGTTCGAAGGACTCAAGAAGAAGAAAAAAAAAAGATTTTTTTTTTTTTTTTCTTCAGTAAATCCCCACAAATCCTGGGTTGCCTACTCTGCTGTACGTAATTTCAGTTTACTCGTTATCCAGTCGATACAACCGTCAAAGAAATTTAATTTTAGTAGCAGCATACCGCGAGACAAAAAAAATAAAAGAGATTAGAAAAAAAGGAATATATGGCACACGCTTAATAAATAAAAAGAACAAACATAAGAACACAATAAGCGAACATTTTTTTTTTGTTAATGTGGCTTACCTTGACAAACACAGATAGGGACTAGAAGACACCTGTGTCCGGAAAAAGAGTCCGCGTTGTACAGGTTGTATAGCACATACCGACTAACGTCAGATTCTGCCAAAAGGTAGCCTTCCACGTCTCCTCCATTAGTATCACCTGCGTTTTTATCGCCTCTTTTATCGTTTCCTGTATAAAAAAGTTTGATGTATGAGATAAAACTGATCATCATCACCACCATCATCATCATCATTATCACAACCATCATCATGATTATCACAACCATCATCATCATCACCATCATCATCATGATTATCACCACCATTATCGTCATCATCACCATCATCATCATGATTATCACCACCATCATCATTATCCCCATCATCAACATGGTTATCACCACCATCATCATCATCAACATCATCATCATGATTATCACCACCATCATCATCGTCACCATCATCATCATGATCATCACCACCATCATCATCATTTTCCTCATATTCCTTAACAATCCTTACAGAGCATGGAGCCGCCACTACAGCCGCCCCCCCCCCCCGCCCCCCAGGAAGCCTGCACCACGCAATCACATGTTCTTTCAGCAGTGTTTTCCAAAGCAATTTGTTTGACATGATCAGGTAGCCAGCCTCATGAACAGCCTGAAACTAGTTGCCTGAAGGTGCAAGAGCATTACTTTTTTGTGTCTCCACACAGACTCCTGGGAACTACACCTGGCATCGGATAATAAAAGAGCTGGGAGGGGCGAGTGGGGGGAACTCGTCAGTTGACACAATATTTATTACGCGAGAACATAAACAGGTCTTTCATACTATGAGATTATTCCACTGCTTGTACAACATTCTCAGTTCCCCTAAGGGTGAAATGTAGGTCGTGAAATAAGCCGTAGTTACACAGCCTGGTCTAGATGGTAAACAATGAAACTAAAATAGCTGGAAACGCCCCTTGACTATATGACCTCAAACGGTAGTTTCAACTATCTCGGAAGTCCAAATACATTTAAACATTGGTAAAACAATTTATCCTAAAAACAAAAGCAACAGTTTAAAAGACGACAGGAAGGAATGGGAAAAGAATTAGGAAAGTAAACTCTAAATTTTTTTACAACACGAAAAGTAGTAACAAAGCAACGTGATTATAAAGAATTAATATTCTGAACAACACAATAATTTGAAATATAACTAAAAAATAATAAAAAACCATCGTGAGGAATAATACAGTACAGAACATATTATATACACAATGAAGAAAAATAACTCACTAAATTAAACACGTCCTGATATAACCAAAAGTTTCAAGTATATGGTAAATGGTTGAATGAGCCGTGCTACAAAGAAAAGTATCAAACACTTTAAAAAAAAAACCCCACTTCTTCAGTTACTCACTATAAGTTGGCCTATATGGCCTGCCCCGTGTAGTAGGCCTCTGAAGTGACAATGAAAGAATAGTATCACTGTGACCCTAGGTATGTCGTACTAGGTGACTAATTGAGGTTGTGAATTGGGGCTGCCAACCTCATCATATAAAACAAATGGCCACTGGAAACACCGCTGCAAGACCACGTGACTTCTTAGTGCACTCTTCGTGTAAGGAAACAATTGCAGTGATTGTTGCTCCATGCTGGTCACCGATTGGCTCATAATTATTTTTTGTCAATTTTGCCCATAGGTCTACGCCCACTTCTTTTCTCTAGGTTAAGTGCCATCTTTTCCTTCTCAGACCTCATTCTGTTGTGTAAACGCTCACTTTTCTCAGGTGCCAATCTTATGAGTGACCTCCCTTTGATGCAATTTATTCTTCTTTACCAGGAGTTCTCAACCTTTTTTCCCTCATGTGCCCCTTCTGAGCCTCATTTACCTTTGACCCCGCGATAGCCACTTAGCTGAAAAAGGTACTTTACCATCTTACTATGGCCCACTAGAAATATGGCATGGCGCGTGTTGAGAACCACTGGTCTATACTTCCACCCATGACTTCAAACACTCCAACGATCGTAATTTTCTTTCTATTCTCTGTGCTCATCACCATAGGCCTTTGTTCGTGGCAGACTCTAACTTATTAGCAAATGCCTGGACTTAGCCCGTGACGCAACTTCTTCAGGTCCACGGGAGTATGTCTTTGGTTTTGGTTTTAAGGAATACTTCATTGCAGATGGACAACTCAATCAGTGCTCCGATCTCCTCCCTTAGATCATACAAGGAGGATCTCAGCCCAGTGCGTAAACTCCGTAACACTGTCGAGAATCCCAATGTGTATATATCTGGAAAACACACATTCTATAAATATTTTTGTGGTGGGTAGGTTTCTAATTTTTAAATTTTGCCAAGACAGCGGCCTTATGGTCTACTCTTTACGATTTCCAACTGCCGTCGGACTGTTAACGTGCGCAACTTGCACACTGGACCTCCTATTTTTTCGTCTTTATTCGAGAAGGTTATTTATCCGATCTCAATACCCAGGAGACCAGGGTGGAGTATGACATCTTTAGGACGACTGGTTCTGACAAAACATTTTCATGCATTAAATTCCCTCTACTGGGCATCGAACCCGGTATCTTTAGAATACAAGGCGGACGCCATACCTCTTTACCACTCCGACCCCTCCACGGGAGTTACGTTGGCTCAGCATTATGCAACATTCTTTCTTTGTCTCGTCAGGGACGCCACGTGACTACACGGGGAATAATCAAGATATTATTATTTATATTATTATTATTCCCTTGGCCATCGACCGCCCAAGCAGTCTCCGGCCATCACACCTTGCGGCGTCATAGGGCAACAAGAAATCGTCCGTTGTTCCGTTACACCTAAAGGCGTTTCTTGGTACAACAGACTTTTAATTGTTGTTTCCGTGATCAATGTGACAAGCAAGCGGTTGATCAATCCGCTGTGCCCCGAACTTGCCCTCGTGTGTACTCTTCGTTTGCCGCTATAAAACCATTTCGCTATGCCCCCCAGACGTCCGTCCAGCCAGAATCTATTCGGGACCGAAGGTCCTCGAAAAAGGGCAATCTGGCAGAGGCACAGCACCCATTCGCTGCCTCCACTGTGCTGGGAGGACCCGGCGACCGGGACCACACACAGCCTGGGGAGGACAAAGATCGCCTTTAATTAATCAAGATATGGCATGATTAAAAAGAAACAGGAAGTAGTCAGCCAGTGGATAAACACTGAATGTCAAAGATAAATTAACTAAGGTTTCCTTTTTCATACCAGACAGGAGGGTCTCTTTAAAATTAGACATGCGCCCTAACATAATCGACGGAATTTGTTTTTAGGTTAAATGGGCCGCGCCTCACCAAACCGATGAAAAACTAATTTAAAATGTAACGAAGGTCTTGCACGTACCTTTTCATTCATCTTCTCCTGCCCTCAATCCGTAGGTTAAGAAACAACGGCCTTTCAGAATTAAAAGTGGATTCGTAAAAGCAATTAGCCATCTTTCTATTTTAATTCTTCCATAATCACCTGGTCCCGTTAGACATAAACTAGATATGAATGGGCGTTTGTAAACTTCCGCAACAGAGGAGCTGAAATGCCAGACACACACGGAATACCAATCATGGAGATACTATCAATCAAGCATTGGCGGGCAAAACGTAGTACACTTGGTGGAAGTGGGGGTATTAGGATTAGGAATCTGAGGCTTTTTTCTAGGGCCCCGCGCTATTTGGGGCGTCGCGCAATCTAGCTGTCAGTCTATCAGTCTGTGGGCCGGTCTGTCTGTCTTTTGGTTTACCTACCTTTCTATCTGTTTGATTACCTGCCTGCCTGCATGCATGTATGTATGTATGTATATGTATGTATGTATGTTTGTATGTATGTATCTATCTATCTACCTACCTACCTACCTACCTGCCTGCCTGCCTACCTACCTACATACCTGCCTACCTGTTTGTTTATCTGTATGTACGCCTGTCTGTCTGCCCGTCTCCTGGCCATCTGTCTACACTCAGGAATAATCTAGTATAGACCAATCAAGTTTCAGCTATCATACTACAGTGTTATTAGCAGTAATCAACAGTACACATGAATAGGGTTTGCCTTCAATACACGTTGATTTGCAACTACATTTCCTCCAAACACTAAATAATAACCCAAACCGGCTTTCTCATAAGTGCTAGTATTTAACCTTCACGAGTTATGGCACAAGTCCAGTTAACGAGATTTTTTAAAACGCAGATGGCGCTAGTTCAGCAACTCTCTTCTGTGACAGGAATTATTAATCATAATGTGTCCGCAAGTGCTGACACAGGAAATGAGGAGACACGTGACTAGCGAAGTGTTTTAAGAGTCGCTGCTAGTAACAGTTACACGTTAAATCATTATGATGATCATCATCATCACTATCATCATCACTATCGTCATCACTATCATCATCACTATCATCATCATCACTATCATCATCACTATCATCATCATAACTATCATCAACACTATCATCTTCATCACTATTATCATCAATATCATCATCACTATCATCATCATCATCACTATCATCAACACTATCATCATCATCATCATCATCATCATCATCATCATCATCATCATCATCATCATCATCATCATCATCATCACTATCATCATCAGAATCATCAACACTATCATCAACACTATCATCATCATCACTATCATCATCATCATTATCATCATCAGAATCATCATCACTATCATCAACACTATCATCATCAACACTATCATCATCATCATCATCATCATCATCATCACTATCATCATCAGAATCATCATCACTATCATCAACACTATCATCATCATCACTATCATCATCATCACTATCATCATCATCGTCATCGTCGTCAGACTTTTCGCTTCTAATAAAGCCAGTATTGGAGATTGCCCGCTCGATAAATCTTACGTCAACACCCACGCTTTTGCACCGGTGTTTTTGTAGCCAATGTTGTTTTACATGACGAGGCTGTGACCCACAGCACAACCTCAGATTAGTGGGCTTTTACGACATACATAAGGGAGAAGAAGTATTATTATTTGTTTATATCCTGACACCCTATTAACTGCATTGAGATGTTATACGCTATATCATCATCAGTGAAACAGAATAACCTCGAACGTCACATTTACCTGTGCCATTCTATAATTCATTCTGTGCTCTTCACTTTAGTTTTTCCCACCTCTGACAGTATTTGGTATTTTTGATTCCATGTTTACACTCCCTTCCCTCAATTTTTGTTATGTCGGGACTTCAGCGACCATCTTTTGCTGATAAGGGTAATCAATAACTTTCGTTTGAATCCATATTGACACATGGGATCGATAAAGAGAAGTGTGGTTTACTAATGTGTAACACATTTTCTTACCAGACCAGACAGTGCAGGGGAGCGACGGGATTGGTGGGTAAACAACCGTGGGACGACCCCAGTCGATTTTCTATGATAATAGCTATGTCTTCCCAGTTTGTTGATTGTTGGCTATGTCCGGGTAAATGACATAATCGTTTCCGAATAAGACTTTCGAAAGAATAATTATCCATTTTGAAAGAGATTCCCTGTGATAAATAAAGTCGTGAGTGTAAACATGATCGATAGACGGAAACAGACATATTATAAATGGTAACTGCAAACAACACATTAATTTTCGCGTTTGTTATGCAGGAATTTTTCTTGAGAGAAAGGGAAATATATGCATCTTGCATGCCATTGGCTTGTCATTTGAGATGTAAAAATACAAAATTTCTGATTGGAGCCTTGTCATGTGGTAGCAATCTTAATGTGGGCCGAATGTTGCCTTATAACTTAGCGCCTTGTGAGTTTATCACACTGTGAATTTCAACTCGTCAAGAAGACAACCAGACAAGCCAGAATCAGGAATAGGATCAATATTCCAATTTAAAGGACCAGACAATGTGTTTGAGCATTTGTGGACTTACATCCCAGGAAAACTCTACCTTCATTAATACGAAAAGCCCGGAATCCTATAAACCTGAACGCTAAGTCATAATGGGAGCCTATTGTAATGTAACACCCCAAGACCACGTGTAAGAGGCATCTTAATCAAGTTACTAAACTATTTCTCTGAGCCAGAAGTCAGCCTGTATTCCCAAAGAAATTTGGGGTAAGTTGTACATTTTATAATTCTATATTTTGCATTTATTAACATGTGAAAATTGTTAGTGGATGTTCCAGTTATACGAGGCTGGCAACCTCAGCATATAGAATGATGGTTTCATAAATCACCACTGCAAGAGCTGGTGACTGCTTTATGCGGGTTTCTCATAGAGAACCAAACGCAGAGGTAGTCCCAAGTTCCATATGGAGCAGGGAGTGGATGATGATAGAACTGATGTACATAATTTTTATATTAACCTTTTCAACCAGCGCATATGTAAATGTAAACATATTCAATATAAAAGCAATGAATGTTTTCCGCTCACTGTGATTAATAGTAATGCTCAGAGAGGGTAAAGTTCTGAGGCAGATGGGATAGTGGAATGAAAAGGGGGGAGGGGGCACCTGATTTTGTGGCAGGAAACCGAATACTCAGGAGGGTATTTGTTTATCTCTTATTTCATGATACTAGTCGGTGGTACCAATTGATGGTGCTATATGTGGAACAAGTGAGTGATATAAGTTGCCTGCAGTCAAAGCTAGGCACCTGCAGCAGACGGGTCTTAATCGACGATGGACCATCTTCGCTACTACTCCACGATACTCCGAGGTACGTGTTGCTGGCACCAAACTTGACCAGTGACGAGAGTGAACCTAGCATAACATGCAAAGAACAAGCATCGGCTGGAGCAGAAACCAACCGACATTTAACTGGCAGCTAAGTACCCATTCAAAGCTGCCAAGTGAACTCTCTACTTTCAAATCCGAAAGACATTTTCAAATCAGACCACCACCTATGAGGAAATTTTAAAGACTCTTTCTAAATTCACCCCACCCTTATTTATTTTACAATTGTGAACGATAATTGACTATTACATTTTGTTATCTGTGAATATACAAATTTATAGTTGATTTAGTCATTTTGAGTGAACTGCACCTAAATGTCTCATTCATTTCAAATCTTATAACAGAGCTATTTAAGTAATATTTTAATGAGTTAAATCAGTTGGGGGCTCATCAGAACCAGCAAAATCCTAACTCATAGAAGGTCAGAAAAGATACAAAGTTTACACGGCCTGGATCCTATCAGCCGGAGTACGTGATTTCTTTAAATTCCTATGATGCTTCCTAGAATTGAAGCACCATTTTTCAATTCACATCTCTGCCAATAGTAATCTTGAGCGAAAGGTAGATATCTTTGAAGACCTTCAGTAGATACTCTGAATTTTGGCCACTATTGGATCATCACTGCAGAGCAAGGAAAGTAAATCCCGTGACAATCAGGAGAACACAGGAAACAGTTACACGCCCTTGCAGCAGCGGTTTCTGTAACAGTTATTTGAGCACGACGAGGTTGCCTACCAAAGCAAGACCTCACATATCGCCTTTTATGACTGCATAAGGGAGTAATAGTGTTGTTCTTTCTTTCTTTGTCTTCCCTAACTCGACAGCAAAATCACGTACCCATTTACAGCTGGGTAGACTGCAGCATGACGCCACCGTGATTCGAAACCGGAACCTTTACCGGGCGAGACCAGCGCTCTAACCACTCTGCCAATGGGATGTTCCTTCATACTATTTAAAAAAAATGTATATGTTGAACGTAACCCTTATAGTTCTTCAGAATAGTCTTTAACAATTAGAGCATATTAGGAAATCTTTTCTCATTAATACATATATATTTACTGTGTGTTTTAAAAACATAAATCAGTGGTTCCCAAAGTGGGCGGTAACGACACCTTGAGGCGATGGAAGAATCAGTGGGTACGACATCGGGAAATAATACGGCAGCGGGTTGGTCACTAGTAAGTGGGGGGAAGTTGAGGGTCAGACAGGCTAAATTCAACAACATTACTCACTCTAAAACTTAGAAAGCATTTTGATTATACAGGGGTCTGTTGTCAGCGCATAAAAGGAGAACAAAGAATGAACAAACCCTCACTCACAGCTCTTCCCTAACGTCGCTTGTCCCAGTTTCTCATACATCTTACAGCAGAGGTTCCCAATCTGTATGGGTACCAACGAAATTAGATATCTGCAGGTGTTTAGAAAGGACCAACTTTGCTTTATTGCGGGTTTGATTGTCTCAGTATAGTGATAACGCGATCTACAATTGATGAAAGTGTATAACCAACAGTGCTATTTATAGTTTTTAAGTAATGCAGGAACTTGAAGGGGGCGCTCAGAATGTGCTCTGGGAGCCAAGGGGACGGTGACCCAAAAATGTTTGGGAAACACCGACATAAATCATCTGTATTTAGACACTGGCATCCATTGTGGTGCCAGCGCAAATCTAAAAACTGTCTGGAACAGAATGAGTTAAACTCTCTCCCTATGTTTAAATGCTAGTTGTCAAATAATCTCCTTCTCAGCTTTCATTTTTATTTCAACCCACAACATCGTACTACCCAACTTGTCTTGCAATTCTTTGTTTCGTTTTGTTTTTATTTTTATTCTGCGACTGACTTGTTTCTGAGAATATTCTTGGCAAGTAGATATTTTTTTTTTCCTATTTCTTATTTTTTCACATTTGCATTTGACAACGAAACACGAAGCTGAAATAATGTTGCTGGGAGGATTTGTCTCACAGCAGGCTGGAAGCAACATGTGCCAAACGATTGAGGACTGTGCGTCTTTTAAGGAAGAGCAGTAGGCAGGAGGATAAGAAAACTCACTGGCGGTTCCAGTGCATTTTTGGCCGGTGGGAACATCTGTATAAAATTACCATTGTTCTTACTCGCACGGGAGTGTACAATGTAACAGGATTTTAAGATGTAAACATCATACACAGTAGTAATAATGAGGGTTATTTATCGTCTAGATTCAACTAACAAAACAAAAACAGCTAATTTTTATACACTGACTAATTGAAACATTACAGTTTATAAGAGGTTCATAATTACTATAAACTACCTGCGCTGGAATATCAATCTGCATTTAGATTTGTCAAATGTTCCTTTCTAGTAAAAAAATAAAACAAAAACAAAGTCGTCTGGTTGATGAAGTCCAAAATGTTTTACTTCAAATTTCTGTTTGAAACTACTTGTGATTTTGTTTTGCAAAAAAAAAAAATCAACTTCGTTCATTGTAAAAATGGCGTAGAGTTTTCCTATTATCACTATCTAAATCACATTCGTATAAAAAAAGACGACTCTAGTTATTTCAGATGCCACGAACAGTATCCCACCAAGGTATTTGCACATGCGCAATTAAGCATATCTTCCCAGCATTGTGACGTCTAGAATTGTGAAACCTAAACTTCGTCAAATAATTCTTTCGCATTATTGAGGATGGCGCTCAGTCATCCCTGAATCTCAGAAAGGATCGGAAGACACCGAGTGTACATTATGGAAGTGGGAATGGGATGGAGTAACACCTAGATAGAGGAGAGAGAGAGGGACAGAGAGACAGAGAGAGAGAGCTGGAGGAGAACGTAGAATCAAAGCGGTTTTAATATATCCAGGGAGACCTGTCATGTGTCACTACTAATACATTAAGTTACCCCCTCCCCCCTCCCCCCACATTTTGGAGTGGATGGACTACACTATCCGGTAGTAACAAACCGTCACTGATCAAACTAATTACAGTTAATTATATTTGAAGAAAGACAGACGGGAACGGGGGAGGGTAGATGATTGTGATGATTAGGAGGGCAAGAAACACAACAGCAGTGCTTCCAGTCAGGAATAGGAGAGAAGAAGTAGACGAAAAACATGTGAAAATTTGGGGGGGACAAGGAAAATAGTGCCTATAATAAATATAAATCCAGCCCCTAAAGAAAACTTGGTACATGCCCTAAACTAAATATAAATTCAGCCACTACTCAAAACTTGACATGTGTTCTAAAACAAATATAAAGTCAGCCACTAAACTAAATTTCTCTTAAAGTTTAGTTTAGTGGCTGACTTTATATTTGTTTTAGAGGACATGCACACCATCATAGCTGGCAGACGCTGGAGCTGGGTTGGCCATGTCCTCAGAAGAGACCCCGATGCCATCACAAGAACAGCTATGCTTTGGACCCCTGAAGGAAAACGAAAGAGAGGCCGACCAAAAACAACCTGGCGGAGGACTGTGGAGGCTGAGATGCAAAGAATGAACCAGAGTTGGGGCACTGTACGAAGGATGGCCACCGATCAAGCAAAGTGGAATCAATTTGTTGTTGCCATACAAGACGCCGCTAGGCGTGATGGCCACTGACTGCTTTGACGATCGATGGCTAAGGATCAAAGAAGAAGACTAAAGTAAACATGACACCGACCGAAAAAAATATAAATTCAGCCACTTAAAAAAATTCACAAACACACTAAAATTCTGAAGAGCTGAAGAGCTTCAGAACCGCCGGGAATCCATAACCTCACATTTACGAAGGGCAAACAGATTAGAAGAACAAGCTGCAATCAATAAAAGAAACAGTTTATTCATAAATTTGAACGAGAGAGCAATAGCAAGAAGTGTCCCTATGGAAGCTAAGAAACAACAGAACTAATGCTCGCTCAGGTGTGTCGTACAAGGTGACTAATGTGAGGTTGCCCTTTATGTTGGGGAAAACACCGGATAAATTACGATTTTGCCGAATGTGGCTAATAAGAAAGGTTTTACTGTACTTACTTTCTGTCTGGTCTAGGTCTCTGGGTCTGCGAGGAGACAAAGGCAGAAATGTCGTAGGAGCGACCAAAATGAGGTTGTGCGTGTGGCTGACAACCTCATCATACAAAACAAAAATCTACAACCCCCACCGCTGCATATTAAAGTGCATTAATGGCTTTGTCCAGGTCTCCTGGAAGATGACCAGGCCCAACAGTGGCTTCATGCTCTTTATGAAGCGAACATGGAAAAATGAAAGTGTTGTCTAATATAACTTAAAAACACCACCAGAAGAGCGCCCGTGCATTTGTATGTTAAGTGTACTCGTATCTAAGGATATTGACGTTAGTGCAGCACACACGGTCGGATGAACATGAAAATATGGAATGAACGAGAAAGCAGATAGACATAGTAAAATTGGGAAAGGAAGAGATAGATAAAAATGAGTGAAAAGGCACAAATTAGATGAAAGAAAAGCGACAGAAAAAGAGGCTAGATTTTATGAAGATATTTTAGAATGATTTCAACATGAGTTTGACAACGAAATAACAAGTGTGCCATAAATACGAAAGAGTGAATAATAAGGGATTACTCCTTAAAAAAATTATTGACAATAAGATTAAAATTATAGAAATAACAGCGACAAAAGTATACTAGCTCAAGTACATTTCACACATCTGCTGCAGTTAATCCTTTTGGTATGAAAGTATAGGAAACTCATGTGCTGAATTCGTTGAAAATGCGGACTTTACACATTCTGTCCACATCACTAAAATTACAAATATAGATCTAGCAATCACAGGTTCAAGTTTTGCGTGCTCACATTCCGCTAGGGGATTAGCTAACTTAACACATTCCTCTCACTCGCAAATCAGAACGATACACATTGTAACGTTAGGGCATCGTGCGTGCGATGACAAAACACGGGAGAACTCGCCAGGGGTTAGCATCGGAGAAATTCGCTTAGGCGGGTAGGGGACATTATTGCTTTGCTGCAGGAAAAAAAAAAATGTTTTCACAATCACACAGTGGCGTCTCCAATATGTTTTTGCTTTTGGGAATATTGATAAATAATTTTGTAGTTACATATGTCCTCTCACGCGCGGGAGAAAACAACGCAATAAAGATTTAAGATTAAAATATCATACACAGTAAAAGCAGTAGCACCTACAGGGTATGCATCGTCAAGGTTACATTAACAAGGCAAGAACTTGAATTGTTATGTGTGGACACATGAACAAATGTCAATTTATATGAACTTTACAATTACTTCAACCACTCGCACTGGAATATCGATTTGCCTTCATGTTTATCCAGTTCGCTTTAATTGTTGAACACCCCCCCCCCCCCCCCCCGCCCCCCAAGTATTAGGCTGATATGGTCATAAAAGATTTACACCTAATTATTGTTTGAAGTCTTTGTGCTGAATGTGTTTTTCAGTTTTTAAAATATCTACTTTGTTCATATTAAAAATGAGACGATTTAAGAGTTGTTTTAGTAACACTAACTAAATCTTAAGATTGCCGTGTGCGTAGTATCAAGAAAAGATAACTCTAGTAATCACAGGGATCACGTTGTGTATCACCACTGAACTATTCTGCGCATGCGATTGTTTTCCAAACGATGTGGTGTCTGGATTTGTGAAACGTGAACTTCGACAAACAATTATTTTGTATTATTTGTGATTGTTCTTTTTTTTTCTTTTTTTCTTAATCCACCGTGTTCAGAAATGATCGGGACGAAGTGCACGCATTAAAGAGATAGGGATGGTAGTAAGTAGCAGGGAGAGTGTTGGAAGGGTAGAGAGCTTGAGGAGAGTTTAATGTGGAACCACAGCGGTTGTAATGTATCTATTGAAACTTGTTATATGTCATTATCACAACATGAAAAAGGGATTTTTTTTTTTAAAGTACTGACAGGGGTGGGTCCCACCACACTCTAATGATGAGACGCCACTACAATCACATATCTTTGTTTAAAAAACGGAGTAATCCGGATACGACGCCAGGCAATTTGTGCCACTTTTTAACCCCCTCTACCCCGTCACATTTCCTCACATACACCCAGACCCACCCCCTTACGTGACGTCACAAATCTCTTATTCTTCCCCCCTCCCCTTTTTTTCTAATTTTTGTGATAATACTGAATAAGCAGCAACGTAATCGAATGTAAATTTGTTACCTTGTCATCATTATCATGTTTAAGAAGCATATACTCAATGTCTTTTCATGCTGTCTTCACCCCCTTCATGTCTGTCTCCAGCCCTCTTCTCCATGTGTTCCCTGGTCTTCTTATGCCTCTTTTAACCTGGGGATTCCAGTGCAAAGACTGCCTTGTAAGTCTGTCAGGAGGTTTGGTCAATATGTGTCCTATATAGCCTTTGTCTGGTTAGTGTCATAAATTGCACATTAGTGATCTTGTCATACCACTACAATCCGTCTATCATAACTCTTTGACTCCGGAACAACTCTCAGAGCGTTGGTCAGATTTGACACCCGTACCAAAACAACGCTCTGAGCGTTGTTTTTAGTCTATCACGAATTAAAATTATGGCACAGGGTGGAAAATAATTGCGGAGTTAAAGAGTTAAGCAGGCAACTATTTATGAGAGCTTCCTTGGTTAGAGCGCAGGCCTTTCGCGGCAAAGGTAGCAAGTTGGAACCACGGTGGCGTCACGATACAGTCTATCATCTTTAAATGGATATCTGACTCAGCTCTTGGGTCAGGAAAGGCAAAAGCAGCTAAGAGGGAAAGTGGTTACTTAATCTAGTATTGTGAAGTCTCTAACATTTCACTCCTCTCCGGCAGTATTTGCTATGAGACTACTTTTGTTTGCCCATTTTCTGAAAGTGAAGCTTTTTAGTTGTTTTTGTTGTTCTCCATGTTTCACAGCCATACAATAGGACTGGCTTGACATTTGAACTGATTTCTTATTTTTGTGTTGGATGTGACTTCTTTTTATCTCCATCCATTTCCATGATCTCATCACACTATTGTCATGATTCTGATAACCTGTTACTGTTTTTTATTTTAATCTGTCCGATATTTCTGCTGAGATTATAATACTAACTAGTAAATATACCCGTCAAAATAATGACGGGGAAAGAACTCAAGCTAACGGATTAATTAACCTTTCAGAATCAGCAGCACATTTAAAAGACTGTGTAACTCATTTTATTGATTCTCAGTAACACTATTTTATCCATTAATTTATAAATTTTGAAAAAAATTATGTTGGCTATTTTGCTTCAAGGGATGTAATCAAAAGGAAACAATCAAACAGCAACCACAATAATAATAATAATAACAATAAAACTTATGTAGATTTTTAACACTCTTTTATGCGCTTTATATTTATTAATTGAAATGTAACTGCAACTGGGGGGGGGGGGGGGGGGGGGGGGGGCGGGGGGGGGGGGGGGGGGGGGGGGGGGGGGGGGGGGGGGGGGGGGGGGGGGGGGGGGGGGGGGGGGGGGGGGGGGGGGGGGGGGGGGGGGGGATGCGCGCTACATTGAGCGCTGTGCAGTTTAGTGCAAAAGCCAGATGCGCACGCCTCTTATATCAGTTCAAGACTGCAACATTGGTTGGTGGGAAAACGTTTGTGACTGATGGTGGCGCCTATGGGAAGTATACTATAGCACGTTTCACTAGCTTTGCCCAACTTCAAAATGCTATATCTCAGCGAATATATAACGCATATAAGTGAAATTTTGTGTGTGAATTTGAAATGGTATAGACCCTATGAATTAAATTTTTCATTAAAATGCGGCCATTGGTTTCAATTTTCGTTTCTTTGCGATATAATATAAAATCCTACTTGCCAACACACATCACACGCACACATATTGAAATGTCTACAGTAAATTATACGACCTCATTTGCACATTTTTGGTTTATCAAGCAATTGGTATGATTTTTGAGTGAAATTGCGTGAAATCGCACTTCTTGAACACAAAATAGTTTATATCCGGTGCTACTCACACATTGTCAATCAGTGGCGTGTCTACAAAAAGTATTGTGTGGTTAACTAGAAAAATGAGTCTGCGAGTACATTTTATGACATTACAGCTAATCACAAATAGGATTTTAAAGTATTTCAGCAATGAAGCTACTCGAGGAAAACTATATCATTCTATTTCAAACCCACAAAAGAGGACTATTCATGCCTTGGGGATAATCAAACGATCATTGCACCGCTGGATAGCGACATCTAAAATTTCTAATTCTAGTGTTTTACACACGAAAATTAGGCCAAGAGTGGTGGATATTTTGACAGAGAATTGATCCGCAGAGAAATTTGCAATATGTTTCACAATAATGAGGCAGTGACTTTAAGGAAATTGATAATTTGATTAAGAAAGAATAATGACATTGATATTTCCAAATCTACGCTATGGAGGACTATTAGGAGTTTGGGATTCACTTTTAGAAAATATGTTGGTGGTAGAAACCTTATTTGTGAGAAGCTTCATATAGTTGCAACGAGAAGCAAATATTTACGCGAGGTCAGAGAAATGAGAAGAGATTGTTATGATTTTGTGTATTTAGATGAAACTTGGATCAATTCTCACCACAGTAATGAACGAGAATGGCAATCATCTGATGGGACAACTAAGAGACTAGAACCAAGCAGCAAAGGACAGCGCCTAATAATTGCACATCCAGGAAGCAGCCATCATGGGCTTCTAAATAATACTGAACTCATATTTGTTTCAAAATCCACAGTTATTAGGGATTACCATACAGAGATGAATGGCAAGATATTTCAAGATTGGCTTGTGAATCATGTACTTCCTTCCTTGGATAGACCGTCGTGTTTGATAATGGACAATGCTTCATATCACAACGTTGTGGCACCAGAAGATAAAGTTCCTAATTCATCAAGTACTAGAGATGTAATAACGATTTGGCTGACCATAAACAACATTCCATTCAACGAAATGTCCCTGAAGCTTGAATTACTTGGAATTGTAAAAAAAGACACAGCGTACAAAGATATTTCACATAGACAAGGCAATCCATGAACATGGTCACAGATGTTTAAGATTGCCTCCTTACCATTCTCACTTAAACCCAATAGAATTAGTATGGGCTAAAATTAAGGAACAGGTAGCAACAGAAAATAGAACGTTCAAATTAAAAGATGTTGAAATACTTATAAAAGCCGCCATCTCCAATATAGTCAGGGATTATTGGAAGAAAAGTGAGAACCATGTGTTACAAGAGGAAGAGGAATATTGGAAGAATGATGGTTTGTCCTTAATTCAGCCGAGATTGATTTTCAATTTCTCAGAGACATCTGATTATGATTCGGATGAAGTTTAATTTCTTTAAAGATGACCTTACCGTTATTTACAAGCACGTTAGAGGAGCAACGTTCCATTATGATATTTATGAACCGCAAAAAGAGGTGATACCCATTGAAATAATTAGATCAAGGAAGGTCCAGTTTGGTAGCGCATTAAATGTCAATGACAAACAATGTCACGAGTATCTCGCATGCAGATCATTTAAGAAATCATCTTCAACACGTATTCAATTGCAAACGTGATGGCCACATTATTGTAATAGTAGACACGCCTATGCCTAATCAATTCACAGAATCTGTGCATGAAGTGGTAAAATTTCTTTTCTCGATACACAATAATTAGTATGCCGACAAAGATCAAAGGATTTCATCCGTTTATGGGAACTGGACAAGATGCACAGATATAAAGTATATATTTGTTGGGTCTAACCCAATATAACATCGTATGCAAAAAATGGCATTAATACGTTAGACGGTTAATCAGATAATTACATTTGTTTGAGGGCAAAGCTAGTGAAACGTGCTATAGTAAGTAACCCGTCAGAATTGACGAGTTTTTAATTACAGTGCGCTTTTTCTGTTACATAACATAATGACGGCACTGTTTCTACTTTGGTCATTTAATACATTTACATTACAGTCACTGTCGTTTGATCTTTACTTACTTAGTCGTTCCCCTTCTACCGTGAGGTGTAGAGGTTTGGAAGAGAGAGCGCCAGACTATTCTATATTTAAATTTATTTATTATGTAAGAGTATGCCAGTAAATAGTTCTGACCTTACAAGTAATACCCCAGTCTTAGAAATAAGCACTGGTGTATTGTTATCATAACAATAGTCAGACTGTGAAAACCCTGGCCCAGTTGGTAAGAAGTAGTACCAGGATTTAAGGTGTCTCCTCCCTGTGACTATCTTATGATTACTTATATGCTAGGGGATAAGTAAAATGTACATTCACTGAACCCACAAAAAAAAGTGAATAAATCCTCAGGTACAGTTAAAATAGTTTAATAATTACACTAATATTCTATTTCTACTAGTTGGAAAAGAGTATACACATATATATAAAAAATATTCACACAATTACTATTATTGTCTGTTTAGACTTCAAGATCTTAAATAATAAAGTTACTGAAATCACTGTTATTAGTCCTTTGAATTTTAGGATAACTGTCATCAGTTGACTGAGTTTATGTATGGTTACTTATTGTTTTCAACTATTGGCTGTTTCACATGTATAGGTGGTCAGTGTCAAACAGGACACTTATCTTTCCAACTTGATACTGCTGAAACTGTCCTTTGCTGGTATCAGACTTGGTAGGCCCAACAGTAGGGATGCCAATGACCAGTTGAAGTTCACTCTTTGGGGTCCTGCACTTTTGTGGGATTGCCTCGGGTAAACTGCACCGGCTTCTGATACTGGACAGTCTGGTTTGAGTTATTTCATGGAACCTGTAACATATCAGCCTTGGCTAGTATCTGGCTAGACTTGTAGCTGACTAGCACAGATGTCAGACCAGTCAGTCATCAGATGTCACCGTTATACAATCATAGTAAGTAAGGACATCATTTCAGTGATATAGCATTAATATTAACATTTCAATTAAGTATAACTGACTAGCACATAAGTCAGACAAGTCAGTCATCAGGTGTCAAAGTTATACAGTCATAGCAAGTAACATCAGTTCAATGATATAGAATTAATATTAACATATCAGTAATAAACATCATCTGGTTTAATCCGCTCCTATACATCCCTTCATATTCTATAACTTGATCCTTCCAAATCATATCAAGTACAAATTCAAATCTGATACTATCTTAGCAACTACCCAAAATTAATACATAAAATAAATAAAGTGAGTGACCACGTGATCAGGTTGCTTTCTACTGAAACTGGCTGTAGAACACTCCAGTTTACCAGCTGTAAATGGGTACAAAGTTGTGCGCTCGAACTAGGGAAGGCAAAGGCAGCGAGGAAGGGGACTAGTCACCTAACCTCGTAAAAGCGGTATCTTCCATGCTGAAGCTTCTAACAATTTATTTCCCTAAGACAATCTCTGGTCATGGGACTGCCTTTATCTTCGTAAGCGATAATGCATTTAATATCGACGAGATACAGCATTAAATATAATAAATATTTTCTATTTGGCTGTGGGGCTAGTTTTGATACGTTTTTGTACAAGCAACCATCTTCCACTAAGCACATGAATAAATCATATTAAAATAATAATACGTACGTTATATCAATGAATATTATACAGGCATATTTTGTGAATTCTAAATGAACCTGTAATACAAAATAAAAGAAATTATTATACAGGATAGCTATCGTAAATTCGCTTACCCTCAGACTCCCGACACTTAGACTGAAATTTTCTGGCGATCCGCTCACACTTCAGATGGATTTAGAGTCGTGGCGTTATCTGCCCTCAGTCTTGTCTCAACCTCTTGCGTTGTGTATCTCTCTCAGTTTACCGATCCGCTTTAAATACCTATAGCGCGGACGTATCGGAGAGTACCGACGTCACAGCTTAAACAAACCTGAAAAAATCCTTCCCGAACCGTGATTTCAGCCGATCTGTGCGTCGACTGAAATTTTGCCTTTCTCATTCTCAGCATATATAATATCCATATTGTTCCATCTTATCTAGTTTTATACAGCTGATAAAACTCTATCTTCCTATCCATGTAAATTCCCAAACTGTTATTTGTTGATTTTAATATTTCGAACAGAAGTGGGTTTACCAGCTGTTAGCGTAACTGTGGGCAGCCGAAATACGCATATATCTCCGTAAATGAGAACTTCCTACCGTTCCATCTTATATGCAGTTATACACCATCCTTCCCTGTACTGAAATGTAAAATCCTTTTCCTACGGGTTCCCTTCTATTTTTAATTATTGTTGGCGATTCCCTCTGTCCGATACACGTTTCGCTTATACGCCGCCATTTTGAAAGCGGTCACTCGATCGTAGATGGGTTTATAAATCTAACTGAACTCATTTGCAATGACTTGAAACCAATTTCGCGACATAGCTCCCCCATATTTTAAGCTGGATGATATCTAGCTTAACTATTGGGTACAAGACAATTGCAAATCGACCATTCCGAGGTTAGTTTTCCTTTCTTCTATCCTCCTCAAGCTCTGTGGGATGGCGACTGAGAAAATCTGCGCCCACATTGTTTTCCAAGAATATATTCATCCTTTACTATCTCTCTCCTTCCTGTTCGGCTTTTCATCCAGGCTCTTACTGCTGGTGAAACGGGGTCGGTAGGTTTCCCATGAAGTTTACCGCCCTCTTTTCGATGATAGTTGGATGTGGTTTTCCCTCGCAAATCCGTAGGTTTTTGATTTTCGCTACATGATTTGTTCCTTTTTTCCAGCGCATGGGGTTCAGACTGCAATTGAACCTGTGTGGGATGTTTCCTTTCCCCTCCCGTGCAAATCTCGGGAGTACCCCTGATTGCTGGTTTGCTTGTAGATTTTTGATGAAGACTCTTCCGTCGACTTTCTGAATCTACATAGGTGCACTCTGGACAGGAATTTACATACTGATTTATGTCTTCCGTAATACCTGGCCAGTAGAACTGGGTGGCTATTCTTTGTTTTGTGGCACCATTACCCAGGTGTTCACTCAAAGTTGATATGTGTCCCCAGCCTATAACCTTATTCCTATAGGTGGATGGTACAACAATTTGACCATGACTTTTCGTCCCTCTTCCAGCTTTCCTGTACAAGAGTCCATGTTCCATATAGAAATGTCCTTTCCTTGGAGCTTTATGTGTTTTTGATAATTTGCCAAAACAAGGCTTCAACGTGCTGTCTGCTTCTTGAGCCCGTTTCATTTCAGTCGAATGAAATTTTAAGTTGGTGTCCCTCTCTATGTTCCGGAGTCAGACCTGGTCTGGGTTTCTGCCATAACCATAGGTTTTACAGGGTCTCCCAAGAAAACATATTTACGCCCCAACATTAGGGGGTAAAAGGGATCATCTATCACAGCTGCATTTATCTCCCCTTCCACATAGCGACAACTGACATGAATCTTTGCTATGGGTAAAGTAAGGGGTGATGTTCCTTTTAGTGGCCCTTGAATCTCTACTGTTTCTGTGGTGATTTGTTCAGGGCACACCAGAGATGCACACACGACTGCGTCATAGGACAAACCTGTGTCATACATTCCTGTGACTTGTTTGCCATTCACAGTCACTATCTCCTGGGTAGGTGGGTGATGGAGGCTATTCTGACTCACAGTCAGTTCCTTCCTAACAGAAGTCCTCACCTGTAGACATGCAGCATGATGAAGGGGTTTTTTCCTCCCACATTCATCAGTGTTGTGGTTGCTCATCTTACAAAATTTGCACCACTTAGCTCCCTGTTTGTAGGGTTTATTTTCCTGAGTCTGAGGGTTCTTGTCCTTATTATCAAATCTTTGCTTGTATCTGTATGGTTGATCCATCTGGTCAAAATCGGTATTCTGCGGTGGTGGCTTATATCCTTCTACCTGCTTCCTTTTTGTTCCTACCAATTCAGCTTGAGCTGCTTGGTATCTCTCTGCACATTTCAAAATGTCTTCCAGCCTCTCTGCTCCTTGTTCCATAAGGAATTTCCTCATTTCTTGAGACATGGAATCTTTCACTTGCTCTAACATAACCATTTCTTTCAGATCCTCGTAGGTTTTCTGATACTTACCTAAACTACTCCATTTCAACAAATACGTTTCTAGCCTAGCTGAGAACTGGTTATATGTTTCTCCAGGTAGAAGTTTAGAAGTTCTAAATTTCTTCCTATATGCCTCAGAGTTCTTTTCATACCGGATCAGTAAGGCTTGCTTTAGTATTTCATAATTTTCCTGATCTTCTTTGGGGAGTTTCAGAAACACATCATATGCAATACCTCTCAATCCCTGGGATAACTTTAGACTCCATTTTTCCTTTTCCAGTCCATATGTAGAGGCTAGCCTTTCATACCTATCCAGATACGACTCAATTGCGTCCTCCTTTTCAACAAATGGATCTAGGTGGAAGTTCATGGCCCCATTTGCTGGGTTCTGAAAAGAGCTATTCGCAGAATGAGGTGAGCTATTACCATGGGTGATAGTCCCAGCCTGAAGTTCAAGATCAAGCTGTCTCATTTTCAGCTCATGGTCTCTCTCTGCTTGTAGCCTCCTTTCTTCTCTCTCAGCTTCCAATTTCTTGGCTTCTCTTTCTGCTTCCAATTTCTTGGCTTCTCTTTCTGCTTCCAATTTCTTGGCTTCTCTTTCTGCTTCCAATTTCTTGGCTTCTCTTTCTGCTTCCAATTTCTTGGCTTCTCTTTCTGCTTCCAATTTCTTGGCTTCTCTTTCTGCTTCCAATTCTAATTTCTTGGCTTCTAATTGCTTTGCTTCTCTCTCGGTGTACTTTTCACATTCCGTCGTGACATACCGGATCAGAACGTCACCATCCATGCCAAGCTCTTTTCCCACCTGCAGTGTAGCAGACCTAAATTTGACCAAGTCAGCCATGATGTATCTGTAGTCTAGTAGGGCAAGCGATCTTACTCCAACTAATTTACTACAATATAATTAACTTAGTTAAAATTAAAGTTAATTAAACTGACTTCACCATATATGAAACAGCTTTCTTTATCTGTACTCAATGGTACTCCTAAAAATATAATTATTTCCTACTATGTTTACTCTTTCCAAAAAACAAATTTCCAAAAAAGAAAATTTCCTACACAGGAGAAATAGAAAGATGGCTCAGGAATATCAAAGATATATCCCGCAGACGAGCCCCCACTGTAGCGGGAGGTTATTTAAATTTATTTATTATGTAAGAGTATGCCAGTAAATAGTTCTGACCTTACAAGTAATACCCCAGTCTTAGAAATAAGCACTGGTGTATTGTTATCATAACAATAGTCAGACTGTGAAAACCCTGGCCCAGTTGGTAAGAAGTAGTACCAGGATTTAAGGTGTCTCCTCCCTGTGACTATCTTATGATTACTTATATGCTAGGGGATAAGTAAAATGTACATTCACTGAACCCACAAAATGGAAAAAGTGAATAAATCCTCAGGTACAGTTAAAATAGTTTAATAATTACACTAATATTCTATTTCTACTAGTTGGAAAAGAGTATACACATATATATAAAAAAATATTCACACAATTACTATTATTGTCTGTTTAGACTTCAAGATCTTAAATAATAAATTTACTGAAATCACTGTTATTAGTCCTTTGAATTTAAGGATAACTGTCATCAGTTGACTGAGTTTATGTATGGTTACTTATTGTTTTCAACTATTGGCTGTTTCACATGTATAGGTGGTCAGTGTCAAACAGGACACTTATCTTTCCAACTTGATACTGCTGAAACTGTCCTTTGCTGGTATCAGACTTGGTAGGCCCAACAGTAGGGATGCCAATGACCAGTTGAAGTTCACTCTTTGGGGTCCTGCACTTTTGTGGGATTGCCTCGGGTAAACTGCACCGGCTTCTGATACTGGACAGTCTGGTTTGAGTTATTTCATGGAACCTGTAACATATCAGCCTTGGCTAGTATCTGGCTAGACTTGTAGCTGACTAGCACAGATGTCAGACCAGTCAGTCATCAGATGTCACCGTTATACAATCATAGTAAGTAAGGACATCATTTCAGTGATATAGCATTAATATTAACATTTCAATTAAGTATAACTGACTAGCACATAAGTCAGACAAGTCAGTCATCAGGTGTCAAAGTTATACAGTCATAGCAAGTAACATCAGTTCAATGATATAGAATTAATATTAACATATCAGTAATAAACATCATCTGGTTTAATCCGCTCCTATACATCCCTTCATATTCTATAACTTGATCCTTCCAAATCATATCAAGTACAAATTCAAATCTGATGCTATCTTAGCAACTACCCAAAATTAATACATAAAATAAATAAAGTGAGTGACCACGTGATCAGGTTGCTTTCTACTGAAACTGGCTGTAGAACACTCCAGTTTACCAGCTGTAAATGGGTACAAAGTTGTGCGCTCGAACTAGGGAAGGCAAAGGCAGCGAGGAAGGGGACTAGTCACCTAACCTCGTAAAAGCGGTATCTTCCATGCTGAAGCTTCTAACAATTTATTTCCCTAAGACAATCTCTGGTCATGGGACTGCCTTTATCTTCGTAAGCGATAATGCATTTAATATCGACGAGATACAGCATTAAATATAATAAATATTTTCTATTTGGCTGTGGGGCTAGTTTTGATACGTTTTTGTACAAGCAACCATCTTCCACTAAGCACATGAATAAATCATATTAAAATAATAATACGTTATATCAATGAATATTATACAGGCATATTTTGTGAATTCTAAATGAACCTGTAATACAAAATAAAAGAAATTATTATACAGGATAGCTATCGTAAATTCGCTTACCCTCAGACTCCCGACACTTAGACTGAAATTTTCTGGCGATCCGCTCACACTTCAGATGGATTTAGAGTCGTGGCGTTATCTGCCCTCAGTCTTGTCTCAACCTCTTGCGTTGTGTATCTCTCTCAGTTTACCGATCCGCTTTAAATATACCTATAGCGCGGACGTATCGGAGAGTACCGACGTCACAGCTTAAACTAACCTGAAAAAATCCTTCCCGAACCGTGATTTCAGCCGATCTGTGCGTCGACTGAAATTTTGCCTTTCTCATTCTCAGCATATATAATATCCCTATTGTTCCATCTTATCTAGTTTTATACAGCTGATAAAACTCTATCTTCCTATCCATGTAAATTCCCAAACTGTTATTTGTTGATTTTAATATTTCGAACAGAAGTGGGTTTACCAGCTGTTAGCGTAACTGTGGGCAGCCGAAATACGCATATATCTCCGTAAATGAGAACTTCCTACCGTTCCATCTTATATGCAGTTATACACCATCCTTCCCTGTACTGAAATGTAAAATCCTTTTCCTACGGGTTCCCTTCTATTTTTAATTATTGTTGGCGATTCCCTCTGTCCGATACACGTTTCGCTTATACGCCGCCATTTTGAAAGCGGTCACTCGATCGTAGATGGGTATGTAATTTCCATCACCCGCTTCTCACACCAGAAGATACGGTTTAGTTGACTGATTAAGTGTTAAGCGCGACTATAGTGACCGAATAGGATTCACGTTTATTTCATTTTGTGTTTTATAGTAAGTGACTATTGTTTATACCTTATGACTAAACTAACAGGCGCCGACAATAAAATAACTATTAACGACAGACGATATTTGTAAGTGCGCGTAGGGGTAATTACATAATAGTTGAAAGTGTGAGCTGATCGTTAAAAAGAGAACAGAGGGACGAGAATGTGCATAACTTGGTCCGAACCTGAAAGTGCAGCGCGGGCAAAAAGCTGATCGTATAGTTGTAAATAAATTCACCGTGTGCCTTTTAACTTTGAGCAGGACTGCCGTAGGGGGATGTCGTAAATTTATTTTGAGAGAAAAGAGTCGTAGAAATAGTGGTCCGGTTTAGAGTGGAAAATGATGATGGAAAGCTCAGTGATAGAAAATGTAGAGATTTAATAGTTACTTCACAGCGTGCTGGAGGAGAGTAAAGACAGACTTATTTACGACAAATCGTGTCTCTCAATCTTCTCTTTCACTCTCCTGGTCAAACAATTATTTGCCAGTTTTCCAGACTCGCATCTGCGCGCTCACCGATTTGGTGTTTTCAAACACACACACGACGTTGATACAAACTATATTAAACGAATAGGGGAAATGTTGGGCTTTGGGTATATCCAACACACAGAACTAAATGAGTTTAGGTGATTTTATTCACTTTAAACATCAATTACTAAAAATATCAGATATTACATAAATTATCATAAGTACACAAATGCAAATAACAAGTTTGGGAGGGGGTGCAGAAGATTGGTATCGACTAAGCCCTTCCCGCTCATTAGACAAAGACAAACCCAGTCCAGAGATAGATAGTATCAGGAACACGGGTACGTTAACCTAACAGTGAAGTTAATTACTCTGAAAGAGGTGTTACAAAATTTGGTATAGGTGATAGAAAAAAATCTGTTCTTCCCAGCAGTTCTTCCCTTTACTAAGCAAATGGAAAGGAGGTGGTTTTAAACAGAGTTAACAAATTATCAACTATCCCACTTAAAGGAACAAGGTAGGGTATACAGAAAAGATATATGTTACCAGGTAAGCAAGTTAACAAAATGGTCACACAAAAGAATTAATTTCCTGTCATTCATACACGCGCTAGCAAAGGCCTTCACTCATCTTGCTCTCACTTACCGATTGTGAAAAAATCTTGCACTCCATAGAATAACACAACAGCAGTTACACCTCAACTAAATGTATGAGTGTTTGTTCAAGTTCTAGCCCCAGATTATCGGGTAGGCGGTCAGCACATAAAAGGATCCCGTAATCGCTGGAAAATGAATCTGTAGTTGTGTCTCTTTTCTTAATAACAGTTTCTATGGGAGGGCACGGTCTCTGATACCGGGGTGAGGATGGTGTGGTCTATTTGGCTATGCCGCTGATAATAAAATTCTTACGCGTGCTGGTACACTTTATCCGTGAGGTATGGTTTAAGTCCAGTGAGAAAACTAGTCACATCACTGTTCAGGAAATTATGAATTATCTCTCTGTGTCAGTAAACTAACAAAGCTCGGGCCAGTGTTCTTCTTCCCGTTACGACTTAAGTTGTTTGATGGTGCGTTAAATTTGTCTTTGGGTGTGCTTTCTTTGCTATAAGTTAGATAGCGGAATTCCAAACATAGAATCGCCTCAAAGATTAAAAATTTACACAGTCTCAACCAGTTCTGCGTCAGGGGAACTCTACACACTGTTTATGCTTTGCTTTGCTTAGATTGATTTCTTTATTGCTTTCTTAATGCTGGGATCGCACAGGTTACGATCACTCTGTATGAAAGAAAAAAAAGACATGTAATATACCGAAAACAAATAACCTTCTGAAGCGCGATGAATTTCCCGTTAAGCCTATTATATATATATGCTCGCGTATTTAATTATGTATTTAATAAACACTGCGCGAGTTCTAGTGGTTAAAAACACACATCTATAAAACTAAGACTTAACTGAATTTATTAATTATAAATTCCTTCGCGACTTTAAAAGTTAATTTAAGCATCTATTATCTTTTGAAATAATATAATAGATAGATCATTATATTTAAAACTGGAACTCTTGAGATGGTTTAATTAAATAGATTTAAATTAACACAAAATCCCTTGAAATAGAATGACTAGACCACTGATCACTTTACACAATATATATTTTACCGCTTTGCACAGAATTAGAAATCACTGCAAATATATATAAAATCCAGGGGAAAATCTATAACAAGATTTCAATAAAGCTAGTGCTTCTGTAAAGATCTGGCCAGCGAGTGATAACGTGTCTAGTTCTTCATGGTCTATTTAGCTAAAATGAAATGTAAGTTGAGTGGGACATGATAAACTTGACAACTTATTTGATCTCACGAACTTTTGGGGATCTGACCGCCAAATCAAGAGAAGAAGCCGCCCCCTGGTCTTCGTATCCGCTCGCTGCTGCCCGTTTCGCTTTCCCCCGTTCGCTCGGTTGCGATTGACACCGAGACGCGAAATTAGCGGCAAGCAACTGCGTCTCGTATCAGGGAAAACTACTGTCTTTGATAGCGCCGATAGTCTCCCCTAAGATCCCTCGGTCTGTCTCTTAGATCTCGTGCCGCCTACTAAATGAGTCCCGGTGGAATGAGTTCTGGCAAACGAAAAGTTACAACAAATGTTCAGGGGTTCTAATGTTATGAAAAGCTAAAGGTCCCTTTAAATCATCCATCATATCAGGGAGAATTCACTTGTCAAACTAGACGTACGTCACAATCGTCCCCACTTTTAGACATGAAACCATTTTTCATGTTTCATTTTTTGACAATGGAGGTGACCTGATTGGTGATTTTAGGATGAGTGGTATCTTCAGTTTGCTCTTCTTCCTCTGTAGACCAGTTTCTACTCAGAAAATCAGCCCCGACATTCTGTCTTCCCGGAATATATTCCACTTTGAAAGAATAGACGCTTAGAAGGAGGGCCCAACGCATGATCCTAGCGTTAAATTCTTTATTGGCACCAAGAAATGCTAACGGAGCGTGGTCTGTTTGCACCGTGAACGATGTACCATAAAGAAACTCATGATGGCGTCTGATACCGTCAATCAGAGCAAGACATTCCCTTTCAACTACGCTGTAGTTCCGTTCCGCTTTATTTAATTTCCGACTGCCATAGGCAACTGGAAATAGCATGTTCAGGTCACTGTCATCGGCTTGAAGCAGTGTTGACCCGATGCCCTGACCTGACGCGTCGACTCTCAGTACAAAAGGTTTCTTGAGGTCAGGCAACCTCAAAATGGGGTATGCAGACAACTGTCCTTTCAAAGTGCTATACGCGTGTTCGCACTTTTGATCCCATATGACCTTTTCAGGACAACCTTTCTTTGTGAGGTCAGTCAGAGGTGCCGTCAGTCCGTTGAAGTTCTGGATGTACTTCTGATAGTATGCACATAGCGATATGAAGGAACGTACGTCTTTCTTCGTTCGGGGTCTTTTTGCTGCCACAATTTTCTCCACGTTCTTCTTAATAGGCCAACTGCATCCGTGAGAAATAGTGTGCCCCAGGAAGTCTAACTGTTCAAACCCGATGAGACCTTTGCTAGGTCTGGCTGTGAGACCCGTTTCCTGTAGTCTCCTGAGGAGCATAGCAACCGTAGCAATATGTTCTTCATAGGTTTCCGATGCAATTAAGATGTCATCCATGAAATTATGGATATGGGGACTTTGCAAAGGTTGTAGAAGCTTCCTCATCATCCTGGTGAACACTCCTGGTGCGTTATGCAAACCGAACGGCATCACGTTAAATGTGTAATGTCCTTCACTAGTGCTGAAAGCTAACAAAGGTTTAATTTCCTCCTTGACTGGTATTTGATAATAACCTTTACTGAGGTCAATCTTGGAGAAGATCTTAGCTTTGCTGAGCTTGGTGAACAATCAGAAACAGTTTGGAGAGGTTCGGGCTGGAATTCCGTTACAGCGTTTAGCAACCTGTAATCAATGCACAGCCGAACTTCCTTATTGGGCTTCTGCAACAGCACTACGCTCGAGCTGTAAGGAGATGTAGACTCACTGATAATTCCTGCCTGACGCAGCTTGTCTATTTCTCCGCGAAGTGCATCAGCTTTAGCGTACGGGATGGGGTAAACTCTGGTTTGAACAGGGGTCTCGTTTGTTAATTTCATATCAAATTCAATGAGATTTGTTCGACCAGGTACATCCGTTAAAACTGCACTGTACTGTTTTAGTAGAGCCCTAGTTTCTGTTTGTTGTTCAGGTGAGAGATTGTCGCCGAACTTGACATCTTTAAAGGATTCTGTGGGTTGCAGTGGATACTCCATGCAACCATCATCATCTTCCTCGTCTTCCGTTGCTATGGCGACAGCCAGGAGATGCTCGGAGGATGGCACCGGTCTTTCCAAATATTTCTTTAGCAGATTTATGTGGAAGACCTTCTCCTTTCCTTTGATGGAGATCTTGTAGTTGGTACGTGAGATCTTTTTAAGGACGGTAAACGGTCCTTGCCATCCGATGCGAAGTTTATTGCTTTCGGTTGGAAGTAGCAATAGGACTTTCTCCCCTGGTTGTAGTTCTCTCTCTTTTGCAGCTTTGTTGTATCTTTTAGTAATTTTAGTGCGGGCTTTCTTGTCATGAAATATTCTAATCCACATATATAAATTATTAGGTAAATATGAAGCCTAACAAATAAAATTAATAAAGAGAAGAGCAATGGTAAAATGACATTGCTGTCACAAGGAATGTACTCGAAATCCCCCTTGTTTTCTGCTTCGTCTGCAAATTGTAACGCTTTCACGTTGATAGTAAAAGCTTACTGTATTATACCCGCTTTCTTCAATGAAACGTGTGCTGTATTTCTTGGAAAAAACATTGAGAGACTGCGTAATGACCTAAATTAATCCTAACATTAATTATATTACGTTACCAAAACGAACGAACAGATGGACAAAAGGATAGCGAGAGGGGAGGGCTGAAAATCAGGAACGCATGCAACACGCGACGCGCGATATACAAATGCTGGCATCACGCGTGTAAGTCTACAAGCACTAACTTTTTCAGACGGACAGTGATAAAATACACTACCCTTTCCCAGAGTTAGGTTTATAAATCATAACAGACTCTTATTAGAAAAGATAACATTAGATGGGTTTACGGTTGAAAACATAACAGTACCCAGACAGCACATCTTCCAAACAGGAGGTAGTAGAAAATACATATTTTGAACGCAGCCACGTAGCTCTTTTAAAGTGGGAAAATTGGGTTCCTTAGGGCTTGCTGACAAATAATATGTAAAACGTTACGCCAATAGTCCAGGAATTAATAAATTATACCCAAAATAAAATAGTGAGGCTGCCTGACAGCATGAAATCATTTCTGCTCATAAAATTTTTTTTATAACGTGTTTGAAAAAACCTTACGTTACATAAATAGCCTACCATGTAAACTCCAAATTGATTGGAGCGCAACAAATGAAAGCCTAACCACGATTGGTCGGGCTATAAATACTATCTTGGTTGTTGGGGGAGACGGGAAAAGATAACATTTTTTCAAACACTTGTCGAAACGTGGCTCATTGGCCAGTCTCGCTGATATACACACTTGGGAGCGTTAGTTCGAGACCACTTGTTTAAAGAAGCTTGATAAAGCATCAGTGCGTTGAAGCCAGCTCATATTTGTGTAAAATAAAAGCCTGGAACATAAGCAGATAGGAATTTGTGCCAGTTTGTGCCAGAATTCATTGCTAATCAACGTATCTGTGTTATTCGTATGAATTGTGGTAAGCTTGAACCATTTAATATCTTTTAATGAAAATTGAATGTGAATTGTTGATTTATGCCTGTATATATATATGTGTAGTTCAGTGGCAAACGTGAGGTAAAGCCTAAAATGCTCCAGCCTGAACAGAGGGTGTCGGAGAGAAGTAAAACGGCATGGAATGGCCAAACAGTACACTGACACCTGGATGATTGACTAGAAAGAAATAATGCTGGAAGTGCAGAGGCGTAGTAACCATTAAGAAGGGTAATACTGGAATAAAGTATTTCAGATGAAGCTGACTGTTGGCCTAACGCTCTGAACGCAATGTTTGTGATGTATTGTGATCAGTGTAAAAAGAAAATATAAATTAGTTATGAAGTAGAAGGTACATCCTTCTTGATTTCAGGGACAGTGGTCTTGATGGTACTGAGCAGCACCTGGTCAGAGCTTTGCTGAATCCAGTGTCGGACAGCATACTCCTTGGTCCTTTTAGCTATCAGTGAGGTGTCTCCAGAGCCCAGAAGAGAATTCGAGCAGAGGAGTCCTCTCCTGCCGCCATCACTCAAGATAAGCAGAGTTGGCCAGCTGAGCTCAACATTATGCCCCCTCATCTTGAAATAACTTTATAAAAATACTATTCAGAGGGGAATTTACTTGTCTTAAAATCAGGAACTGTGAACATCTCCAATACTGGTCCCTAAAGACAAACTATTGAAGTCATGATGACAAATACCAACAGAGCTTGAACAAAACAAAACCAGTATTACCTCATTTTACTACTACACAACTGACACACATAGAACATTTGTAATAATATATGTCACTACAATATTCATATTAAATACATTCTGTACATAACTTGTAATTTAAATTGATTGTGATTCCTGGTTCCCTTGTAGTTGAATCAGGACACATATTCATTCATGCCAGTAATGAATACATATTGTTATTTGAAAGTTTATTAGTGACTCTTTTAAGATATCTTTGTAGAGTGTTATATGTATGTGAGTGTCACAGTGTTGTCAAGAGTAGTGGATTAAATTAAATTGTTTATCTGTCTGTTGTTGTGACTTACACTTCACCATACTCATACCCTAGACACATAACGTAGCATCACACTATTCCAGAATAATTCTGACTGAGATATATAGATATGTGGTAGCAAGTAAGGTTATCTATAATACACTACTCTTAATAGATATAGATACCTTCACAGCTGATCTCAGTCAGTACACTAAGTTCCCTATAAGTATTTATAACATCCCACTTCACCACATATATTGGGGGCTCGTCCGGGATTTTGAATCTTTAACTATTAAAAATATTGGGGGTAATTCACTTCAGGGAATATAAGAATTAAAAGGTATCCTTGGGTGGAATTAAATAAGGTTGAGCTCACGGTGCCTGTGTTGTCCATTAGAGATTGAATTGTTGGTTAGACATTGTATAAATTTACATAATAGACAATGGCGGACCTGGCCAAATTTCGATCTGCTGCGGTTCAGACTGCAAAAGAGTTAGGATTAGATGGGCAAGTTATGGTTGCCTATGTCACGACGGAATGTGACAAATTTATTGAACGCGAAGAAAGAAGGTTTGAAGCCGAAAGAAGGTTAGAGGCTGAAAGGGAAATTAAGAAGTTACAGTTTGAAGCTGAGGCTGAGACTAAGAGGTTGCAGATTGAGGCTGAGGCTAAGAAATTGGAGGCAGAAAGAGAAGACAAACGATTGGCTGCAGAAAGGGAAGAGAAGAAATTGGCTGCAGAAAGGGAAGAGAAGAAATTGGCTGCAGAAAGGGAAGAGAAGAAATTAGCTGCAGAAAGGGAAGAGAGGAAATTAGCTGCAGAAAGGGAAGCAGAAGATAAAAGATTACAAAGGGAACATGAGTTACGACTAAGGGAGTTTGAGTTTCAAGGCCATGCTCCTGAAAATGGTGCCAGTCCCTTTGCCTCTGATGCTACGGTTACTCAAGGAGCCTCAATCTCAGCTATGAATTTTCATTTAGATCATTTTGTTGAGAAAGACGATGATATTGAGAGCTATATAAATAGGTACGAACTATTAGCTACCACGTATGGGTTAGAGAGAGAAAGGTGGAGCTTAAAGTTATCTCAGGGACTTCGGGGGGCAGCTTATGAAGTTTTTGCAAAAATGAGCAGAGGTGATCAGGAAAATTATGACATGCTAAAGCAGGCTCTTTTGTTAAGGTATGAAAAGAATGCAGAGTTTTACAGGAAAAAATTTAGGAATGCTAAACTACTGTCAGGTGAAACCTATCACCAGTTCTCTGCACGCATAGAGACATACTTGGAGAAATGGACTTCTCTGGGGAAAACCCAAGATCTTAAGGAAATGGTCCTTATAGAGCAACTAAGAGAGTCCATGGCTCCAGACCTGAGAAAGTTTCTCATGGAACAAGGTGCAGAGAGGCTGGGTGAGTTGCTAAATGTTGCTGAAAGGTATCAAGCAGCTCAAGCAGAGGTAACAGGTAATAAAAAGAAACAGGTGGATAACTTTAGGGCACCACAGAACTTTAATAAATTTGATCCTAGGGATCAAAATAAAGGTAAGCACCAATTTGATAGGCCACGGTATGAAAATAAAAATAAAGTCCCACAATTCGATGAAAGGAAATATGATGAAAGAAAATCTTTCAACCAAGGAAAAAGGTGGTGTAAAAATTGTAAGATGAACAATCATGACACTGACCATTGTAGAAGGAAACCTCCTCATTTTGCTGCTATGACATCGGGGAAAAAGGAAAAGAAGGGCAAACCTGAAGAATTACAGGAACCATACCACCCCCCAGTGTGTGAAGATGTCATCTGTAATGGTGTCACTATAAGATGTTTATATGATACCGGTTTAGATTACGATTCCGTTGTGAGTTCTCACCTGGTGCAGGCCGATCAATACACCACAGAAACAGTGGAGATTCAAACTGCAACCAAGGATGTAGCTACCATGACACTTCCCGTCGCCCGAATAAAAGTGAAAACGCGATATGTGGAAGGAATCATAAAAGCAGCAGTGATAAATGAGCCAATCTACCCTCTAATATTGGGGTGTAGATATGTCTTCTTGGGGAATCCCAAGAGACCTGTGATATTGGCAACAGTGCAGACCAGATCACAGTCAAAGAAGGAGGAGGATAATCCCATAAATACTCACCCAGATGAGATGAGGAAGGCACAGGCTGAGGACAAAACACTCAAGCCATGTTTCAAGAAGTTGCCCAAATCTCATACACCTCCAGGCAAGGGAGAGTTTTATATATGAAGAACAAATTGATATATAGGAAGGCTGGATCTGAATCCAATGGTCACGGACAGCTGGTCCTTCCCACTTCATATAGGACTAAAGTGTTGGAACTAGGGCATGCGATTCCCTTCAGTGGTCATATGGGAATCAGCGCAACAGGACAGCGAATAGCTTGTCACTATTTCTGGCCAGGAATAACTGAAGATATCAAACGATATGTAAAATCCTGTCCAGAGTGCCAACGAGTAGCACCTAAACATTGGACTGCACCAGCAACTCTGGGGGAAATGCCCATAGTGGGAACACCCTTTGAGAGAGTTGCCGTGGATCTTGTGGGACCTCTCACCCGAACCAAGAGAAGGAACAGCTACATTCTGACTCTGGTGGACACTTGTTCTATGTGGGGAGAGGCAGTAGCCCTGTCATCGATTGATTCAAAACATGTGGCAGAGGCATTGCTCACAATTTTCACAAGGTTAGGCTTTCCCAATCAAATCTTGACTGATAATGGCTCTCAGTTCAAGGGAAAACTAACTGAAGAAGTTTTCAGGATCTTTCAGGCCAAACACTTCCATTGTAGTGTGTATCATCCCCAAGGGAACGGCCAAGTGGAAAGATTTAACGGCACATTGATGTCGATCCTGAGAAAGTTGGCACACGAAAAACCAGATACATGGGACCAGTACCTGCACGCCGCCCTCTTTGCTTATCGGGAGGTACCCCATAGTTCAACCGGTATGGCCCCGGCAACATTATTGTTTGGAAGGCCAATAAAAGGTCCACTTGAAGCTTTGTTAAGAACGTGGACTGATGAAAAGGCAGAGGAAAACATTACATCTTCATACCAATATGTGAATGAGCTGACCACTCGGTTAAAAACTGGCTGGAAACTTGCCAATGAAAATTTGAAACAAGCCAGGAAGAAACATGCTGCCTATTATAACAGGAAGGCGAAAGACAGAAATTTGGCTGTGGGAGAGAAGGTACTGCTTCTTTTGCCTGGGAGTCAGAATAAGTTACAAATTGGATGGCAGGGTCCATATACAGTTCTAGAGAAGGTGTCTAGAACAAATTATAAGATAGATAAGAAGGGGAAAGAAAAAATCTATCATGTGAATCTCCTGAAGAAATATTTGGAAAGAGAACATCAGGAAGAGACACACTTGTTGACCTTGTCCATCGCCATGGAAATGAAAAAGGAACCACTTTCATCATTTGAATATCCATTACACCCCTGTGAGACAGCAGCACAGGTGAAAATCAGTACACATTTAACGAAAACTCAGAAAGAGAGAGTGCAACAGGTTCTAAATAATCATGCAGAGGTGTTAACAGACCGACCAGGGCATACAAACCTATTGGAATATGATATGAAACTCATAGACTCCACACCTGTCTGTATGAAACCATACTCGATTCCGTTTGCTAAGGAAAAAGCTTTGAAGGAAGAGATAGACTATCTATTGAAGGAAGGAATTATTTCGCACAGTGAGTCTTCGTATAGTTCCGGTGTTGTACTCTTAAGGAAGCCCTCTGGAGAACATAGACTCTGTATAGATTACAGGAGACTGAATGCTATTACAGAAGGACAGGTGGATCCATTGCCGGATACAAATCAGCTGTTTGCCAGGTTAAATAAAGCTAAATATTTCTCAAAAGTGGATCTGAGTAAAGGATACTATCAGATTCCAGTAAAACCTGAGGTTAGACCATACCTAGCTTTTAGTACCTCAGAAGGACACTATGAGTTTAATAGATTGCCATTTGGATTGAAGAATGCGCCTAGTGTCTTCTCTAGAATGATGAGAAAATTATTGGATCCTCTGAATAATCCCTGTATAACAAATTTTATGGATGATATCCTTATAGCAACAGAAACATTTGAGGAACACATTGACTCTCTGAACATGCTGTTTAATCGACTTAGGGAGGCAAATTTAACAGCCCGACCAACCAAATGTTGCGTTGGATGTAAAGAATTGGAATTTTTGGGACACACAGTTTATCAGGGAAATATGACCCCTGACCCAAAGAATTTAGAAAAACTACAGAAAGCCCCGAGACCACAAACCAAGAAGGACGTGAGATCCTTTGTCTCATTATGTGGTTTCTACCAGAAGTATATCAAAAACTTTAATTCCATATGTGCACCTTTAACGGAATTGACACGTAAAGGACTTCCAGATCGCATTACATGGACACCACAATGTGAAATGACTTACCAAGAATTGAAGGAAAAGCTCACAAGTAAACCCATTTTGAAATTACCTGACTTAAGTCAAGAATTCATAGTAAGGACGGATGCAAGTAATATTGGGCTAGGTGCAACTTTACTACAGAAATCAGATGCATTGGATGGGGAATTAAGCCCAGTGGCATATGCTAGCAGAAAGTTGAATAAAGCTGAAATCAACTACTCAACTAGCGAAAAAGAATGTCTTGCAGTAATATGGGCAATAAAGAAATTCAATATTTATCTATATGGGAAGGCATTTAAGTTGCAAACTGACCACAAACCTTTATCGTTTTTAGCACAGGCTAAGCATGAGAACTCTAGGTTACTCCGATGGTCTTTGCTTCTGGCTCCATATAATTTTAGCATTGAATATATATCTGGAAAAACCAATCTGGGAGCGGATTTTTTAAGCCGCCATCCGTGTGATGAGAATCACCGTAAACCCCAGAAATAATAATAAATTTCTCTATGTGTATATAGAATAAAGGACTGACATATAATGTCTGTTTTAAGAGGGGAGGTGTCATGAAATATTCTAATCCACATATATAAATTATTAGGTAAATATGAAGCCTAACAAATAAAATTAATAAAGAGAAGAGCAATGGTAAAATGACATTGCTGTCACAAGGAATGTACTCGAAATCCCCCTTGTTTTCTGCTTCGTCTGCAAATTGTAACGCTTTCACGTTGATAGTAAAAGCTTACTGTATTATACCCGCTTTCTTCAATGAAACGTGTGCTGTATTTCTTGGAAAAAAACATTGAGAGACTGCGTAATGACCTAAATTAATCCTAACATTAATTATATTACGTTACCAAAACGAACGAACAGATGGACAAAAGGATAGCGAGAGGGGAGGGCTGAAAATCAGGAACGCATGCAACACGCGACGCGCGATATACAAATGCTGGCATCACGCGTGTAAGTCTACAAGCACTAACTTTTTCAGACGGACAGTGATAAAATACACTACCCTTTCCCAGAGTTAGGTTTATAAATCATAACAGACTCTTATTAGAAAAGATAACATTAGATGGGTTTACGGTTGAAAACATAACAGTACCCAGACAGCACATCTTCCAAACAGGAGGTAGTAGAAAATACATATTTTGAACGCAGCACGTAGCTCTTTTAAAGTGGGAAAATTGGGTTCCTTAGGGCTTGCTGACAAATAATATGTAAAACGTTACGCCAATAGTCCAGGAATTAATAAATTATACCCAAAATAAAATAGTGAGGCTGCCTGACAGCATGAAATCATTTCTGCTCATAAAATTTTTTTTTAACGTGTTTGAAAAAAACCTTACGTTACATAAATAGCCTACCATGTAAACTCCAAATTGATTGGAGCGCAACAAATGAAAGCCTAACCACGATTGGTCGGGCTATAAATACTATCTTGGTTGTTGGGGGAGACGGGAAAAGATAACATTTTTTCAAACACTTGTCGAAACGTGGCTCATTGGCCAGTCTCGCTGATATACACACTTGGGAGCGTTAGTTCGAGACCACTTGTTTAAAGAAGCTTGATAAAGCATCAGTGCGTTGAAGCCAGCTCATATTTGTGTAAAATAAAAGCCTGGAACATAAGCAGATAGGAATTTGTGCCAGTTTGTGCCAGAATTCATTGCTAATCAACGTATCTGTGTTATTCGTATGAATTGTGGTAAGCTTGAACCATTTAATATCTTTTAATGAAAATTGAATGTGAATTGTTGATTTATGCCTGTATATATATATGTGTAGTTCAGTGGCAAACGTGAGGTAAAGCCTAAAATGCTCCAGCCTGAACAGAGGGTGTCGGAGAGAAGTAAAACGGCATGGAATGGCCAAACAGTACACTGACACCTGGATGATTGACTAGAAAGAAATAATGCTGGAAGTGCAGAGGCGTAGTAACCATTAAGAAGGGTAATACTGGAATAAAGTATTTCAGATGAAGCTGACTGTTGGCCTAACGCTCTGAACGCAATGTTTGTGATGTATTGTGATCAGTGTAAAAAGAAAATATAAATTAGTTATGAAGTAGAAGGTACATCCTTCTTGATTTCAGGGACAGTGGTCTTGATGGTAGTGAGCAGCACCTGGTCAGAGCTTTGCTGAATCCAGTGTCGGACAGCATACTCCTTGGTCCTTTTAGCTATCAGTGAGGTGTCTCCAGAGCCCAGAAGAGAATTCGAGCAGAGGAGTCCTCTCCTGCCGCCATCACTCAAGATAAGCAGAGTTGGCCAGCTGAGCTCAACATTATGCCCCCTCATCTTGAAATAACTTTATAAAAATACTATTCAGAGGGGAATTTACTTGTCTTAAAATCAGGAACTGTGAACATCTCCAATACTGGTCCCTAAAGACAAACTATTGAAGTCATGATGACAAATACCAACAGAGCTTGAACAAAACAAAACCAGTATTACCTCATTTTACTACTACACAACTGACACACATAGAACATTTGTAATAATATATGTCACTACAATATTCATATTAAATACATTCTGTACATAACTTGTAATTTAAATTGATTGTGATTCCTGGTTCCCTTGTAGTTGAATCAGGACACATATTCATTCATGCCAGTAATGAATACATATTGTTATTTGAAAGTTTATTAGTGACTCTTTTAAGATATCTTTGTAGAGTGTTATATGTATGTGAGTGTCACCGTGTTGTCAAGAGTAGTGGATTAAATTAAATTGTTTATCTGTCTGTTGTTGTGACTTACACTTCACCATACTCATACCCTAGACACATAACGTAGCATCACACTATTCCAGAATAATTCTGACTGAGATATATAGATATGTGGTAGCAAGTAAGGTTATCTATAATACACTACTCTTAATAGATATAGATACCTTCACAGCTGATCTCAGTCAGTACACTAAGTTCCCTATAAGTATTTATAACATCCCACTTCACCACATTTCTTAAGGTTGGTAGTAGCTAGATCCCATCCTAGCTTTAGCCTTTCCTTAAGCTCGGATACATACTTGCTTGCAGAGACGACTGTCTCGTCAGCCTTCTGGTCTGTCAGGGACCGAAGTAAGGCTTCTAGTGGCCCCTTAATAGGTCTGCCAAATAAAAGTGTAGCTGGCGCAAAACCCGTAGACGCTTGGGGTACCTCTCGGTAGGCGAATAAGGCAGCCGATATATATTGGTCCCAGTCTTCCGGTTTCTCCTGACCCAGCTTACGTAACATCATGGTGAGGGTACCGTTAAAACGTTCCACGAGCCCATTTCCGGCCGGATGGTAGGGACTTGTGTGGATATGTTTGGCCCTCAAGATCTTAAAGATCTCCTCCATTAACAGGCTACGGAATTGGGATCCATTGTCCGTCAAAACTTGCTGAGGGAATCCCAACCGTGTAAAAATTTGCACAAGGGCTTCTGCGACATGCTTGGAATTAGTGCATGGTAGCGGTACGGCTTCGGCCCACATAGTGCAAGTGTCAACTAAGGTCAGGATGAACCTGTTCCTTCTTTTGGTCTTTTCCAGAGGACCAATAATGTCGACAGCAACCCGTTCAAATGGAGTCCCTACTATTGGCATTTGCCCCATAGGTACTGGGGGTGTCAAGTGCTTGGGTGCTACCCGTTGGCACTGGGCGCAGGATTTCACGTACCTGACAATGTCAGAGTTCATTCCTGGCCACCAATAGTGGTTTTTTTTATTCGCTGAATAGTGGCGTTTTGTCCCATGTGTCCGCTAAAGGGAAGAGAGTGCCCCATTTCTAAGATCTGGTTTCTGTATTGCGTCGGTACTAGGAGCTGGTTATTCCCCGTGTCCGGGTTGCCCGTTCTACGATACAATACACCATCCTTAGAAAAGATGTCTCCGTTGTGTCTGGGGTCCTTAGCCATGGGCAGTTTTTTTAAAGCAGGGCGCCAGAGTAGGGTCCTTTTGTTGCGCCTCCTTCAGTTCATTCGGCAACAAGTTTGGCGCAGGCTCCCTCTCCTTCTTGGCTTGCCCTCTTGTGGTTACCGCTGCCACAATCGGCTCCTTAGGTCTCCCAATGAACACATATCTACATCCCAGGATAACTGGGTAGATCGGATCATCCATTATGGCCGCTTTAATAACTCCTCTGACAAAGTCAGAGTGTATTTCTACCAGTGCGATAGGAAGCGTCCTGGGTGCATCACTCCTGAAAACTCCACTAAGTTTGACGGTTTCCTCTGTCTCCTGACCGGGTTTGACTAGGTGCCTAGCGACAATACAGTCAAAACTTAATCCAGTGTCAAAAAGACAAGTAGTAGAGGTACCGTTCAAAATTACAGTTCCTCGAGTTGAGGGTCGGTCCCCCTCAGGTTGAGAATCACTGACATTGACTCTACCTTTCGAGGCTGTATGCAAACATCCAATGCGGTTTGCACCGGTTTGTTTGCCCTGATCAGACGTTTCTGGTGTAGGGGTCTTCCCTTTTCCTTGACCTTGGTGGCCGCGCTGCCACGTAGGCTTGTTGGGTTGATCAGAATTGTTGTTGGGGGGGGGGGGGGGGGGGGGGGGGGCGGGGGGGTGGGGGGGGGGGGGGGGGGGGGGGGGGGGGGGGGGGGGGGGATCGGGTTTTGTAGAATTTCGATTTTTCCTGGGGAGGTTTCTGGGTATTGTTATCTCGTTGGTTATAATGTTGAGAGGAAGTGGAAGAATAGGATGCCTGTTCTAGATTCTGTTTTCGAGATGGCTCATCGGTGGGTTTACGTTTAGTGCTGGGAAGTTCGGCCATTGCATTGCTATAGCGTTCGGCTTTATTGAGTATGTCTTCAAGCCTGACTGCCCCCTGTTCAGCCAAAAATCTACGTGTTTCATTCGACAAAGTGGATTTTATCTGCTCCACAAGAACAAGTTCGAGGAGTCCCTCATATGAAAGAGGTAGGTCAGATAATTCAATGCACTTTGTCAGATAACCCGTGAGACGTGAAGAGAACTGGGGAAATGTTTCCGTGCTCTCTTTTCGGCTGTTTCTGAACAACTGCAGAAACTTTCGGGCAGTCATCTCAAACTGCTGTAGTAAGGCCTTTTTCAACATGTCGTAATCATGTTGATTCGGTCCCAGCTTTGTGTACACGTCATAAGCATTGCCTTTCAGTGACGTTGAAAGTTTGAGCGCCCAGCGGGTACTCTCTAACCCATAAAGATTCGCGAGTCTCTCGAATTTTTTCTAGGTAGCTGTCAATTTTTTCGTTAGGGCTAGGAAAAGATTCTAAAGAAAACGACATAGCAGTTAATTGGGCAGATTGAGTACTGGAGAGGTCCATTGATTGAGACTGGGGCGAAGACGGCTCTCCGTTAGTCGAAGTAGAGGCGCCCCGACTCTCTAGAGCCTTAAGCGCCAGTTGATGCTGTCTTTCCTCGTCTCTCTCTCTCTCTGCGAGTTTCCATCTCTGCTTCAATTTTCTTCTGTTCCAAAAGACGTTCTTCCGCTTCTTTCTTATCTGCCCTCTCCTGGGCTTCTCTCCTCTCTGTTCTTTCTTTCTCTTCCTTCCTCTCAGCTTCTGCTTTCTGTTGCTCCGCCTTCCTCTCAGCTTCGGCTCTCTGTTGCTCCGCGTCATATATTTCCAATTCCTGGTTAATAAACGCGTTTGCAGCTTCTGCATCTAATCCTGCCTCTTTCGCTTCCAACCTCAAGATGGACCTCATCTTTATCCTCTCTGCCATTGTTAAAGAATAAGATGAAGTATGCTTAGAGAACTAGTAAGAAGAAACGCGAAAGGGAGGAACTCTGAACCGCTACGAGAAAAAAAACAAAAAACACAAGTATAAATTTACCTGTGTTACCTCCTACCTGTACTGTGCAAACTTATCGCTGCTATTATCTGGCAAATAAGGCTCTAAACGCAAGCGACTATGCCACTAAATGGTAAGTTACACTGGAAAAGAATCTACTATTACTAACAGTAGAGAAAAATTTAAATTAAAACAATTTAATAGGAAAAAAAAATTTCCCCTAAATTTTAAATCTCTGACAACAAACTCCGTCCCTAAAGTCAATTATTGAGATGAGACGTTGTTAACTTAATTTTTAAAAATCAGAACAATCCGTCTTTAGCTAAGCTCAGCTCTTTTTGACTTCAAAAACCTTAGTGACTGTAAAACAATCACGCAATCCCAGCAACTTTTATAAAGAAAGAAATATAATTATCTCCGCCAGAGGATAATTAAAATAGCAAATATATTTGTTTATCTGTACTTTCTACTGCTGTGGAGAGAAAACAACCTGTAAATATGCTGTGTGGACTACCCAAATACTTAAAGAACGTTTGTCTAGGGGTGTAATTATTTATTTATTTCCCTAATTCACAAAGACAAATCATTCACACTCTACCTAGTTAGACCCAAACTAAATCAGACTCAAAATATCTTTAACCCGGCTATGCGATTGCCTCAAATGTAGCTCAAGATCCCAGAACCAGCCCACAAATATGTGTGCATCAAATGTATCTCAAAATTATCCCGGACGAGCCCCCCAAATATTGTCGTAAATTTATTTTGAGAGAAAAGAGTCGTAGAAATAGTGGTCCGGTTTAGAGTGGAAAATGATGATGGAAAGCTCAGTGATAGAAAATGTAGAGATTTAATAGTTACTTCACAGCGTGCTGGAGGAGAGTAAAGACAGACTTATTTACGACAAATCGTGTCTCTCAATCTTCTCTTTCACTCTCCTGGTCAAACAATTATTTGCCAGTTTTCCAGACTCGCATCTGCGCGCTCACCGATTTGGTGTTTTCAAACACACACACGACGTTGATACAAACTATATTAAACGAATAAGGGAAATGTTGGGCTTTGGGTATATCCAACACACAGAACTAAATGAGTTTAGGTGATTTTATTCACTTTAAACATCAATTACTAAAAATATCAGATATTACATAAATTATCATAAGTACACAAATGCAAATAACAAGTTTGGGAGGGGGTGAAGAAGATTGGTATCGACTAAGCCCTTCCCGCTCATTAGACAAAGACAAACCCAGTCCAGAGATAGATAGTATCAGGAACACGGGTACGTTAACCTAACAGTGAAGTTAATTACTCTGAAAGAGGTGTTACAAAATTTGGTATAGGTGATAGAAAAAAATCTGTTCTTCCCAGCAGTTCTTCCCTTTACTAAGCAAATGGAAAGGAGGTGGTTTTAAACAGAGTTAACAAATTATCAACTATCCCACTTAAAGGAACAAGGTAGGGTATACAGAAAAGATATATGTTACCAGGTAAGCAAGTTAACAAAATGGTCACACAAAAGAATTAATTTCCTGTCATTCATACACGCGCTAGCAAAGGCCTTCACTCATCTTGCTCTCACTTACCGATTGTGAAAAAATCTTGCACTCCATAGAATAACACAACAGCAGTTACACCTCAACTAAATGTATGAGTGTTTGTTCAAGTTCTAGCCCCAGATTATCGGGTAGGCGGTCAGCACATAAAAGGATCCCGTAATCGCTGGAAAATGAATCTGTAGTTGTGTCTCTTTTCTTAATAACAGTTTCTATGGGAGGGCACGGTCTCTGATACCGGGGTGAGGATGGTGTGGTCTATTTGGCTATGCCGCTGATAATAAAATTCTTACGCGTGCTGGTACACTTTATCCGTGAGGTATGGTTTAAGTCCAGTGAGAAAACTAGTCACATCACTGTTCAGGAAATTATGAATTATCTCTCTGTGTCAGTAAACTAACAAAGCTCGGGCCAGTGTTCTTCTTCCCGTTACGACTTAAGTTGTTTGATGGTGCGTTAAATTTGTCTTTGGGTGTGCTTTCTTTGCTATAAGTTAGATAGCGGAATTCCAAACATAGAATCGCCTCAAAGATTAAAAATTTACACAGTCTCAACCAGTTCTGCGTCAGGGGAACTCTACACACTGTTTATGCTTTGCTTTGCTTAGATTGATTTCTTTATTGCTTTCTTAATGCTGGGATCGCACAGGTTACGATCACTCTGTATGAAAGAAAAAAAGACATGTAATATACCGAAAACAAATAACCTTCTGAAGCGCGATGAATTTCCCGTTAAGCTTATTATATATATGCTCGCGTATTTAATTATGTATTTAATAAACACTGCGCGAGTTCTAGTGGTTAAAAAACACACATCTATAAAACTAAGACTTAACTGAATTTATTAATTATAAATTCCTTCGCGACTTTAAAAGTTAATTTAAGCATCTATTATCTTTTGAAATAATATAATAGATAGATCATTATATTTAAAACTGGAACTCTTGAGATGGTTTAATTAAATAGATTTAAATTAACACAAAATCCCTTGAAATAGAATGACTAGACCACTGATCACTTTACACAATATATATTTTACCGCTTTGCACAGAATTAGAAATCACTGCAAATATATATAAAATCCAGGGGAAAATCTATAACAAGATTTCAATAAAGCTAGTGCTTCTGTAAAGATCTGGCCAGCGAGTGATAACGTGTCTAGTTCTTCATGGTCTATTTAGCTAAAATGAAATGTAAGTTGAGTGGGACATGATAAACTTGACAACTTATTTGATCTCACGAACTTTTGGGGATCTGACCGCCAAATCAAGAGAAGAAGCCGCCCCCTGGTCTTCGTATCCGCTCGCTGCTGCCCGTTTCGCTTTCCCCCGTTCGCTCGGTTGCGATTGACACCGAGACGCGAAATTAGCGGCAAGCAACTGCGTCTCGTATCAGGGAAAACTACTGTCTTTGATAGCGCCGATAGTCTCCCCTAAGATCCCTCGGTCTGTCTCTTAGATCTCGTGCCGCCTACTAAATGAGTCCCGGTGGAATGAGTTCTGGCAAACGAAAAGTTACAACAAATGTTCAGGGGTTCTAATGTTATGAAAAGCTAAAGGTCCCTTTAAATCATCCATCATATCAGGGAGAATTCACTTGTCAAACTAGACGTACGTCACAGGGGAAAGAGATCGTCTTGTCCCAGTCCGTGTACATATAGAATAGTTGCATTTCTTTTTCATAATGTCTTGTTTATTTCTCGCAGACCTGACAGAGCGGCCAGCGGTTTTTCTTTATTATTGTCTCCAGTTACTGATTGGATTTATGTTGTCTTCTTCGTGGCTTACGAGTCCCCAAGTTCAGTTGTGAACAGAACTGGCTAAAAGACAAATAAACATTAAACTATTAAGTTTAACTGGACTATCAATACCCAGATATTTTTCCAATTTATCAGCCCACGGGAGTGGTATATGAAATAATATCAATATCTGACTTTTGACAGTCGTAGCACCGGATTTATCCAGAAAGTTGCGCTGTTTCAAAATCGGCACTCACACTAGAGCCAGCCGATAGGATTTATCATCATCATAAGTAACCGTTTCTTAGCAACTAGCTGTTGCCAAATACTGGAAATATTTCCCTTTCTTTGCTGTGAACACAAGATCTCGATTTTTTTCTACATTTAACTATTCGAGGTGACATTATTGATCCAGGAGTACACCACCAAACTTGGCGTCCACCTTATAAAGTTATCGTCAAGGCTGGACTGGGGCCAAATTTGGCACTGAACACTGACATTATCAATATCGATAAATATATTCAGGAAAACTGTATATCCAAGGAAATATCACCAAGATTAGGTAAGGAGCGAGAGCGTGGCCCCGTATGACAGAGAGAGAGATTGAATATTTTCTTGTTACGGTAGCTTGTACCTAAATAGTTATTTTGCTTTTAAAATTGTTTACTTTACTGAGTAGCACTTATTAGGAACTTTGTTTTCTTTACTGTCTATACAGTAACCTAGTGCTAAACTTTTAACCTTTGGGGTTATTAACTTGTTGGGTTCTTATCTTCTCAATGAGGGGAGGGCACAGGTAGTCTGGTATTTTTCTATATATGTAATTCTGATGTATTTGATCTTTCCCGTTAGATATTCGATGTTGTAAAGTTTAAATGATAATAAACAACAAAAGAACTAATCGTTGTGTGTTGGTCAGACCCATACCCAAATTAACCATAGTTTTTCACGTTTGTGTGTCTTGTTGTCACATAGCTGTGTGTGTTTTTGTTTAGTGTTACCTATATTTCTCAATATAGGGAGGGGCAAGATTGTCTTATACTAAATTATAGTCGTATAGATAGGCTGGACTAGAGAAACTACTCAGTCCAGAGACAAATCTTGTCCTTAAACTATTCACTCGTGAAAATCTATTTCTTACACCTTTACTTCTCACGTACTATTATCATCCCTATACTCAGGCGGGACCGTAAATAACTTTAAAACCTATCTAAGCACGACATCAAACTACACCACACGCATCACGGTTGTTGTTCTGTCTTACCATATTTCATATATTGAAAGAAAGATTTTGTATTTTTATTAATTTATGGAAAATACATCACGTCAATGCAATGGAATAAATGTGCTGATCAAAAAATTCTTTTCAGTGGTATTGTCGCGTAAATACAAAGGAAGTTAGAAAATTGGTATATGCAATGATTTTCGAGAAAAATATGTAATTACTTCCTCAGTACTTATGATAGAGTGTAATGTAAAAGACATTACAAATCATCGAATTCATTCCATTGCATCACAGTGCAATATTATTTTTTGATAATTTTGACAAAATACAAATCCAGTTTTGCCTTTGATTAGCGATATCAATACTCAAAACTCGCGTAAAATTGAATTTACTTCGTGTACAAAAAATAGGAGGCAAAAACTCACGCATGGAACTCGCGCACATTGGGGGTTGAGTGTAGTTAATTACTTGGTCAGGATCACGCACGTTGCTAAAACTGAATGAATTTTTAATACATTTTCCAGATCCTGGCTCCAGGCTGTTGTGGTAGCCGAGTCAGATTCATACATTATGTATTAATGATTGCCTGTTTGTCTTGGCCGATATGGTA
>JAMPIV010022790.1:0-92500 GCA_024509875.1 Oreohelix idahoensis | reverse complement strand
CTTGATTTTTTAATCGGGGAAATTTGAGCGGGGTGTCACACAGAGGACTTTACTACAATAACAATATTAATAATAATAGTAATAATAATAATAGTAATAATAATAATGATAGTAATAATAATAATGATAATAAAAATAATGATCATTTTCCTTTGCCCTCCATACGGTACATTGAGCCACAACTGCTGCTGTTCCCCTGCACGAAGCGCGTGCACATGTCAAGGTTTCACATGCTCTTGTAGGCGTGGTTTCCGTAACAATTAGTTTTATATAAAAAAGGTTGGTAGCCCCACGCGCTACCTCATATTAGTCGCCTTGTACGACACGCATGAGGGTGCAGTAGTTATGCTTCTTCTTTATCTCTTAAGAGACTCCCTGGACATACACGGGGCAATAAATCAACAATGGCGAGTGTTAAAACAGGTCAAAGTAGTCCCATTACAGATACTTCCTTCGGGGAGTGAAGTATTAGAGACTTTTCCTTCATTAAGTCAGGTTCTCATTTACAGCTGGGTTGACTGGAGCGTGACGTTACCGTGGATCGAACCCGGCGTCTTTGTCGCTAGAGACCAGGCCTCTAACAATTCTGTCAATCAAACGCTCGTTATGACAGTGGTTGTTATAATGAGGAAGATTGGATTATTGATTATCACAACGATATTAATTGGAATACTGCCTGTTATAATAACAAGAGTTAGAGTTTCAGCTGTAATAATATTAATGATTCGAACTGAAAACAGGAATCATTGAAATATTGATATGATAATAACAATGAGTATTGCATTATCTGGTCATGGTAATTACTGGGAAATTGTACTCACATAACACTTTCCACCTTCTTCTGACGTTATCATTGTGGCGAGTGTGCCGGAGAGGTTAGTGATGTTACAAAACTAAGTGTACTCAGAGTGAGGTCAAGCTATGTAAGTCCCTGAGTCTAATTGTTGATGATGATGTATTCTCAGGGTACCTATCCGCTACCTCTCTAAGATCTCACTCTGGGAAATATTTTATGAGATTTTTATATGTGTTATGGCTACGTGTCTAGGGTAGTGTAAGTCTAGTGATAAGTGCATAAAAACAAACACAACTGTAACTCAATGAAATTGAATTAAGTAAGACTGTTGTTAAGTTTATATACTTATATTACAATTTTAATTTCTTGTCCCTCAAATCTTTTGGGGCAGGAAGGGTTAAAAATGAAGAGAACTGTATTTACATGTAAGAAATAAATAAGGAAGACTCTGTGTCCATAACTTGATAATAAACAAGTGTCACTGTAGGTGTAGAACACAGACTGGTGTAATATTGTCTAAACATGATAGTCAATGGTGGGAGGGACTATTGTTGTCATCACGCCCACAATAATGAATGTTCAAGTGTGGAAAATTTTAATAAATGAATTGTCAGAGTCCACTTAAAGGGACTTCACCTGATGTTCTATCTGACGTAGATTACAGTAGATCATACAAATTCAGCCTAAGAGTTGTCTTCAGGCTATCAAATGCAGCATACAGCTTTGCTGAGGCCTTCACTGTCCTCAAATTCTGTCTTCAACAGGTTCCTGCCACCAACTGGTAACAGGCAATATAACCCTGAAAAAGAAGGACATTCCCCCACTTTTTATATGCTGGCTATAATAATTCCACAACTACTCAAAACTATCATTAATTGTGGTCAGTCTAGTGTGCAAAACATTTGCACTAACCCTTATTTTATTTGACTTCACTCCGTACTGTGTTTACATTCTTCTTCCATATGGCTGCAACGCCACTGTCACTTTAAACATTGATTTTCTTCCATAAAATCAGACAGGTATACAGTTTTCTTCTGGTAACCTGTTAATTCTTTTGTGCAATCATTCTAAGTATGTTTTCAGGCGTCATTTGAACACTGTGACACTGCAGAAGACTGCCAGTAGCTTTCTGGACTTATAGTCGTAATGTTTTTTATGGCGATATTCAATCACAATTTAATTTCGTTTCTCTATAAGTCTGCTCAGGCATGCTTGCTAGGATGTCGTAATTCATTTCCCATGGCAATGTCGCACAACACAAAATTTTTTGCGCCCGATCTGGGTTGTCTCTACATATTAATAAAATATATCAATAAAATTATTTATCTTACCGCAATCAATGAAACATTTCACACAAGTGTAAGATTAACTGGCAATCAATGGCACAGGTGCAGATCGCTGTCGTCCAGACCGCAAAGGCATTGGTCACAACTGCTATGCGTTTGATCCTAATCTAACTGTGTTGAAATATTTGTCTCAAGTGGCAGCTTATTCTGGCAAAACGTTAGTTTTATTTCCCCTTCCTAAACTATCATTAACCAATCAAACGAGTCAAGCAAATTTGACTGTTCAAAAACGCGTCCCGAAAATGTAACTTCCGAAGACTTTTAAAATTGAGCAGTTTCTCAGTGTGTCTGTCTGTCTGTTTCAAGTTTTATTTTCTACTATATCTCTGTTATTATTGGGTCGATTTCAATTTTAAAAAGTGATTCTTAAACTCCCCTTTTGCCTCTATCATCCTATCTATACTGTTCAAAAAAAGAAACGCATAGCTATCCAAGGGCGCGTTTTTATGAGTTTGTAAGTAAAATTTTGTGCAAGGGTATATAAAAACCAGCCTCACATGTTCTTTACAGTGTCAAATGCACGTGTTGACCTGAATTGCGTTCATTTTTGTAATCGTTACATTGCAGTGGTCAATAGTGTTTATGACGCAATTTTTTACCACAGCTCTTGTTGCGCGCACGTGAAAGCAACAAAATTTGGTGTGAACACTATTCACTGACTACGCAACTGAAACCCTATGAAAGGATAACGCTTCACAAAAAAAATTCAGTTCATTTTCAAGCAGACATTTATGGCGTCTCTATCAATAAATTTAAGGAACATTGCTATTGGCCAACTACATGCAGGCGAAAGTCAAAGTCAGGTTGCCAGGCATCTAAACGTGCATCAGAGTACAATCAGTCGACTTTGGCACCGGTTCCAAGCCACTGGCTCAGTTGAAGACCGGCATCGCAGTGGACGACCCAGAGTGACAACAGCAGCGGAGGATCGCTTTATTCGGCTTCGTCACCTCAGAGACAGGTTTACAACAGCTTCCTCAACTGCCCAGTAATTGCCCCTGGGCAGCTGACAGTCAATGAAGACGTGTCTGGTTTAGTGACGAATCTTTCTTTTTGTTGCAGCGTCATGATAGACGGCGTAGGGTCTACCGTACGCGAAATGAACGTTTTGCCCAAAATTGCGTTGATGAAGCTCCGCCGCATGGTGGTGGAGGTGCAATGGTGTGGGGAATGATCAGTTACAACGGAAGGAGTCAATTGGTGCACATTGAAGGAGGCTTGAATGCGCAACGATTCGTCAATGAAATTCTTCGACCCCATTTCCTTCCACTTTTGGCTGCCCAAAGGTCTGTGTTTCAACAGGACAACGCCAGACCCCATTGTGCACGGTTGACTGCCACCAACATTCTCACCCTTCTCTGGCCATCCCTGTCTCCAGACATGAGTCCGATTGAGCACTTGTGGGATGAGCTGCATAGACGTGTTTGTCGCCGAGACTTTGCTCCAGCCAATCGTCGTGATCTGTTCCAGGCACTCCAGGAAGAGTGGGCAGCCATCCCACAGGCCCACATCAGACGTCTGATCGCATCCATGCCCAGGAGATGCCAGTCGCTGATCGATGCAAGAGGAGGCCACACACCATACTAACGGGAAAACCCGTACGCCAAAAAACTCTCGTGACCCAGATGCAAAACAACTGTCAGTTGATTGGTTGAACCCTAAGGTATTCTTGTGTGCAATTTGAACCATTAACTCATTAAATTAAAAAAGTTATTGAATGTCAAAATTATGGCTATGTGTGTGCCTTCAGTAGCTATGAGTTTCTTTTTTTGAACAGTATAGTTGTCATCTAACTCTTCTTCATCGTTTTTATCTATGTAATTTGTCTCTATATTTATTCTGAACAAAATACTTTTCTATAAGGCAAGATAATTTATTATCCTGAATAGTATGGTATTTTTATACACACTATTATCGCTATAATTCAAAACATCCATTTTATTTACCCTCTTTATGTATGAAGAAATAAGTTATCTAAGTTTCTCTCTTTCCCCCTCCTCTCTGTACAAATTTGGTTTTAGTTTCATTTTCAAACGCATAAGTTAGTCTTGATTCTTTTCATTTTAATCCCCTCCCCTTTTCCCTCTCTGCCTTTTTCAAGACGAGGTAACATGTTGTTTTTTTGTCTTCTGCCAACTTTCCGGCTTTCGTCATAAAATATTGGGAAGGGAAACGCGAGCTGCGGGTTTTATTGGGGGATGGGACTCAATACGCTTGGTCTTTGCAAATTCAAATCTTGTGCCAATCGTGGACTGTTCGGCTAGGCAATGGCCTTTGGCAAAATTTCAAACATTGTAGTTATTTATAGTTACAACCTTCACTAAATAATAGGGCAGGTGTGTATGCGGTTTTGGGGAAGGGTAACATTTTTCAAACTATGGTAGTAGAAAAGTCAAATATTGTCCAATTCTTAGCAGACGTTTGATCTTGCTCTTGGCAATTTTCAAATATAGTAGGAGTGGTTTTAGGCGGAAAATTTACGTTACTAGTTGTTTGAATCGGGGAAATTTGAGGGGGGGGGGGGGGGGGGGGTGTTAAACGGAGTGACTTTATCACAATCATAGACGTAACCACATACCACTCTCCACTCTCTTCTGAAGTTATCATAGACGTAACCACGTACCACTCTCCATTCTCTTCTGACATTATCAAAAAAATCTTCACACAACGATCTCCGCTGTCTTCTGGCATTATCAAAGACGTATCCACACACCTATCTCCACTGTCTTCTGACGTTATCAAAGACGTAACCACACAAAGATCTCCAATGTCTTCTGTCCTTTTTAAGGAGTACCACTGTATAATCTACTTCTCCGACAACTTCATCTCCAACAAATCTCACTAAACGCCCCCAAGTTGTTCTCATTTCTTGCCCTCTCTATTTGTCTGTCTACAGACATCTCTAATCAATATTACCACAAATGTTAGCCAACTCACCCCTCCACTCCTCTCTCTCTCTCTCTCTCTCTCTCTCTCTCTCTCTCTCTCTCTCTCTCTCTCTCTCTCTCTCTCTCTCTCTCTCTCTCTCCCTTCTATTTGCTCATTATCTTTTTCTTAAACCCCCAAAAGTATTTTCCATTAAATTTTGTGTTTGTCCATTTATTGTCTCTTGTTTCCACTTCGTGGTTTTAGTTCAGACACATAATCAAAAGTGTCTGTCTCTCCCCGAATCTCTTCATCTCAAGTTTCTGTTGTCCCTTCTGGTTCTCCACGTCTGGGCATTTCTTAAACTTCACCACTTCTGTGCTTTGTTCTTCCCCCCCCCCCCCCCCTACAAACTGAACCCCGTAGACTGGAAAGAAAAGATCAATGGATGTTCCCCGTTCTTCATCAAGAAATAAATGAGATTTATCATTTCTTCCAATCCCGTTCTCTGTGTCATTTATCTAGTTTGTAGCTTGCTTTAGCCCTCATTATTGACAAACAGTTTTCTTCCACCACTTTCTTTCCTTCCCTGCCTTTTATCACCTCCATTAATGCTCTTATGTTCTCTTCTCTCAAATGCCTAATTTCACACCGTTTCTGCATTGACGTCTTTCATATGCAACAAATGGCCATGTATTGCATGCACGTGATGCGTGTGTCATTTTTATGTATATTTTTTTTTAAACTACGTCATTGTTTTTTCAGCAACTGGTACAGCCAGACACCTTCACATACCTAGGACGCATAGTAACACCAGACGGCGGGGCAGGCAAAGACATCAACATCAGAATGAATAAGGCAAGAACAGTCTTTTTTAGCCTAAACAACATCTGGAAGTCCTCTCAGTACAGCACAAGCACGAAATTAAGATTATATCAGAGCTGTGTACTTTCTGTGCTTCTCTATGATGCGGAATGCTGGAGAGTTACAGAGAAGGAAATGTCGAAATTGTCCTCTTTTCACACAACATGCCTAAGAAAAATTCACCGAATCTTTTGGCCGAATACCATCACCAACCAAGATCTGCTTACTCGGAGCAAGCAAGAGGACATGCACACCATCATAGCTGGCAGACGCTGGAGCTGGGTTGGCCATATCCTCAGAAGAGACCCCGATGCCAATCACAAGAACAGCTATGCTTTGGACCCCTGAAGGAAAACGAAAGAGAGGCCGACCAAAAACAACCTGGCGGAGGACTGTGGAGACTAAGATGCAAAGAATGAACCAGAGTTGGGGCACTGTACGAAGGATGGCCGCCGACCGAGCAAAGTGGAATCAATTTGTTGTTGCCCTACAAGACGCCAATAGGCGTGATGGCCACTGACTGCTTTGACGGTCGGCGGCTAATGATCAAAGAAGAAGAGGACGTGATTGTTATCGTCTTAATCATCACTTCAGAGGGAGCACAGGCCTTCAATAAACTTATATCAAGTCTTCCTGTCCCGTGCCATCCGCTCAAATTCTGTCCATACCCTCTTCATCCCGTCATGTCTGTCTTCAGTTCTCTTTTCCATGTACTGCCTCCACCTCTCTTACCCTGGGAATTCCAGAACAAAGTAAAAGGTAAAGGTAGTCCCATAACAGATACTGGCGTAGTGGAGTGAAGTGTTAGAGACTTCACTATACTAGGTCCAGCATCGAGAGGTGGGGGTCACTGGTTCTATTCCTTGCTGCTTTGGCCTTCCCAACCCACGAGCAGAGTCAGGTACTTATGTACAGCTCGGCAGGCTGGGGCGTGTCGCTACCAAATTTTGAACCCTGGTCCTGGTTACTACAAGGAGACGCTCTCTCATCAGGTATAAACCGTTAAAAATACTTTCACATATCTATCTGCCTATCTAAATATCTATATATATCTGTCTGTCTTTCTGTCTCTGTCTGTCTGTATCTCTATGTATTTGTCTGTCCGTCTTTCTGACTCTATCAATCTTTCGGTTTCTGTGTTTCTGTCTGTTTCCCTGTCTGTCTACCTGTCTTTCAAGCTTTATATCTATCTACCTCACAAATGTACTAAATACAATTTCTAAAAATTGTATTTTACTCACATTTTCGAGTTTTTTTCCCCTTCATTCCCAGAACTGAAGTTTGTACTGATTCCATTTTAGCATCACAGGCATCATCATAATTTTCATCATTAGCAGTCATACGTTTGTTAAAAGTCACGTGCGCTGCCAGAGGTTTCACTCTCACTTCTTTTGTCATTCTCTTCCATACGATTCCACTTTCTCTTGTGCTATCATTTTCTTTCTTTGAAATGTCATCTATTGTTCTCAGTCTGCCGTAACAATCTACCCATGACATTCTTCCTCGCATATTCTCTCTATCATTCTCGTATTAGTGTGACAAAATAACCTCGATCGTCATATTTTCCTGTGCCATCCTTTTAATCATTTTGTACACTTCACTTCCTTTTTTCCCACCTCTGAGAGTATTTGGTATTTTCGATTCATTGTTTACACTTCCTTCCCTCAATTCGTGTCATGTCATGGCGTCATCGATGTGACGGTATTGCCTCCCCTGCTTTGCAGTAGTGGTCCAACAGTGGCCAAAACTCAAGAGTATCTATTATAGGCTTCAATGGAGTCTATCTTTACACCAGATTATTCTTGTCAGAAATGTAGATAGAAGAGTAGTAAAGCTTCTTTCACATGGGAGTCTTCACAAGTTATTCAGATAAGCGAAAACAATAATGGCTGTTGCTGAGCACGTTAATTCTGTAATCTGCCGACACCTTTTATGAAGAATTTAAGCAATGGTTTATTCTAGCTCGTTAAGCCCCCCCCCCCCCCCCCCCCCACCCCTGAGTTACTCAGTGGAATTCTATTATTCTAGTATAGCTCTGTTTAGAGTGTGTGTAGTAATTTGACTGAGAAAAACATGTAGTACGTTTAAAATGATTGAATCGAAGTTAAATTTGTATAATTACAAAAAACAAAATTTAATAATCACGTTAAGTTTAACAGTTTAAAAGAAAGGAATAATAGTTAATTACAAAATAAAGTTTTCATCACTCGGGTGATGCTTTTTATAAGAAGTTCAAGTGGCAGCATATAGATTAACTTAGCTGCCAATGATGATTCTAATCCTCCTCCTGATGGTTAGGTTTTCTGTTCACTGCTGTCACTCGTCTCTAGTCAAAGTTCAGGCGCCGCACGTTCCCAGAACGTCAAGGAGTAACGGCCAAGCTGGTTCTGCGTCTGTCTATAAGACCCTCTTATGATGGCGTCTCACACAACGTCAGTCCACTTCTACCTTCACTTGGTTCCAGAGACAGCATTTTCTGCTGGTAACACCAATAACTGGTAATAGAAATAGAAACGAAACGCTCTTCTGAGTATGGCGTTTTCCGACACATAGTTATGTGTCCCCCTCTTCTATTCTACCATCCCATTTCAGAATTTACCCTCGATGAGAATTAAATTTAATCCGGTGGGATAAAACTTTCTTTACTTTTAAACTGAATAGCTTTAGCTTTACATTACATTTAAATGAAAAGGTTAAACGCACAGATATAATATGTTTTACATTTACATCTCCACTTTTTGAAAAGTGTTCACACTATAAATTCATTTATATTTCATTTACATTTACACTTGTGGAAAAGTTTGACACTTCTGATAATTTTGACATGAAAATGTTTTTTCGTTACATTTACACTGAGTGAAAAGCTTTGAAACTGTAAGTATTATTCTTAGAATGTACATCATTTTTTTATCTTTCCCTCCCTGCTCCATAGGGAACCTGGAACTACTTTATGCTGTCAGTTCTCTTTACGAAACTATCAATAAAGCAATCACCAGCCTGTGCAGGGTGGTTCATGAATAATCATTCTATACGCTTAAGTTGCCAGCCTCAAATGACTTTGACCTCCAATAGAGAGTTTCACCCGTTAAACTTCACTTGGTAATATATGCATATATATATATATATATATATATATATATATATATATATATATATATATATATATATATATATATATATATATATATATATATATATATATATATATGTTAGTTCACATGTTAGTAATAAAATATGAAATGTAAATGCACTACTTACGCCAATCTTGGCTACAGACTTGTTGCTCAGATGAATAAAAGAGACGAGTTGGTCTCTTACACTCGTCGGGGGGGTCTTTAATTTTAGAATAGATTTCCTCTCTGACTCCGTGTGTTTCTTCAGTTTTCCTTAGTCTTGGTTTTCCTTGTTACAATGCTAGAGATTTCCAGGTCTGTTTTTTGTAAGTCCTTTTGGAATACTCTGATAAAAAGTCCAGTCCGATAACAGGAATTATGAATCTAGTCTTCACTCTGGCGAAGTCTGATGTTGTCTTGGCGAGCGTGAAATTCACAGTGAAATAACACTGCGAAAATGGTCAGACGATATCTTATCTTCCCAAGCGTTGTTTGTTAAATAAACACTCCAATCATATTCAAACAGATCGGGCGTGGTACTTTCAAAATATTTCCGACATGGATAAATTTTGCAAAGGTCACGTCTCCCATATATATATTTTCTCTTTACAATCTTCAAACACACCTCTGTCAATCATAATATTGTGACCGTGTTTGTTTTTCTGGCGTAATGACTCAGGGATGGTCGCTAGTCACATGTGTTTCGCCATACAAACAAATCTTGTTCCATTCAGCACTCCTGCCCAACACAAGCTTGGATAAACAAGCACCGTCGCTTGAAAAGATGGTCAGACAGATTATGCGATAAAATACTGTCGCTGACCATCCAATAACCTGGTGTAACTTAACAGTCTTCGTGAAACTCGAATGCGAAACAATAAGATAAGAATTACTCCCGTAGCAAATACTGCCATAGGGAGTGGCGTATTAGAGACTTTCCCCATGCTATGTCCAGCATAAAGAGTAAAATGTATTAAAGGGAAAAATGAAATGCCAAATAAAAGCGATCGGAGAGAAAAATGAAGAAGAAATGATACTGCCGTAGGGCTGGAGGTGTGAGAGATCACACAATCGGACAGGGACAGACATTTCGTCACAATCGACCATCCTTATTGATTGTTGTAATCACTCACTTTCGTTTGAACCCATATTTACACCTGGATCTGTAGAGTGAAATGTTATTTACGAATGCGCAACACACTTCCTACCAGAAAGGGATGAGAGCGCCCAATTAATACGTAAACAACTTTAAGATGGCCACAGTCATTTTTCTTATCACTGTAAATTTTCTACCTGGCTGGGTTGTTGCCAGATAGTTGTTTGCTGGACCAGGTAAATAATATAATCATTTCCGGGCGGACATGTAGTAGGCAATGGTTACAATACATTACCTATCTTGAAAGAGATTATCCGTGATAGATCTGTGATAGGATGGGCGAGATAATGATGATTCTGTGTGATATGTGATCACTTTCTTGCACACTCGCAACCGACCTAAGGCAGAACTCCATTCAATAAAACTCAAACATTGACTCTGCTTGACTGCTAATCTGAAGACGCAAACAAAGCAACGACTACGGTAGTTAAAATCATAATAGTTAAATAATGAGAAACGATACTCTCACCTGCCAAACAGTTCTCCTACGCCACCTGACACACTCAACTATCACACACACACACACACACACACACACACACACACTCATGCATGTCGTCCAATGAGATTGGGAACTCATCATATAAAACACATTGTTACAGAAACAACCACTGCAATAGCATAAAAATGCTTCTTGTGGGCTTGTGATGGACACCAGCCGCATTGGTGTTTCCATGCTCCGCAAGGAGCAACCAGAGAAACACCTCTGTCTCAAAGTGCCTTACGCACAAAGGAGTGGCATTGCGCTCACCAGAAATCTAGATGATTATCCTCACCTCACTCAAAGTAACCCGCTAAAGATATACAGTAGCCTCAAAGTAACCCACTAAAGAAATACAGTTGTTAGTATTATGATGAGTTATTGTAAAATACACTAAATTACCATTACATCAAAGAATAAAATAAAATTACTCTTGACTTAACAAAACTAGAACTAAATACATCACCTAAAGGAAATTTAACACGAAAACTATCTCTTCCATCAGTGAAGAAAATTACACTAACATGCCTTCACCCACGTGTCAATTCACACAATATATAATAGCGTAACATTACTAGGCCTATAACACGTGATAACTAAGCGTGTTATTGTCGGCTCATAGGCGCCGCCTTTATACACATTGCATGATACTTTTCATGAACACGTGGCTGCCATCTTTCCAACAGTTAATATTAGTGGTATAGTAAACTGCTTTTCTTGCCCGGTCTAATGAATGAAATACTTGCTACTAAACTCTCACAGCTGTCATCTGGACTTAACACTAGTAAAATCTATCCACACATATTTTCACTCATATATCATTTCAGAACTAAATATAATATCCTAAAAGAAATCTCCTTAGGAAACACATTTATCTATCTATTTCGTTAAACATGATACCAAATAGGTGGCCGACCTACATCACTATATTCTTTCTAACACTATCACCTTCTACCTAAATTAACTCACGTGTTCAAGGCATCTACAGATCGACTCTGGTTTCTTTGGGGCGACTGGCGAAGAGAGAGGGCTCTGCTGGCCTGGCACTTCTTTATATAAGCCGCTAGGGCTAATTGCTCAACTTAGTGCGCGCCGCGTAGTAATTGGACCACGCAAATAACACGCGATGGAATGCTCTAGAAATACACAAATATAACCCACAACTATTTCTAGAGCGAAAACACAAATATAACCCACAACAATTGTTATGCTTTATTGTGGCCTAGCAATATATCTTCTTCTTGAAGATGTTGTAGTAAAAAGGCAGTGAACCACGGAGACAATGGCGATGACAAGATGGCGCGGTTACAGATCTATGAAGTCGTGTGTGTAAACATGATCGATAACCAAAGGAAGATGACATACCTTATATGATAAGTGACTTGTAAAAATCACATTTTGTGTGTCACGCAGGCATTTTCCATGAGAGGATAGTGGGAATATACTCCTTCCAACATAAGCAAGTTGCATGCTATTGGATTGACATTTTAGGTGTTAAAATACAACATTTCTGATTTGAACCTGTTTCATAAAGTTGCAATGTACGAGCCGAATGTTGTCTTATCTAGCGTCTTTTGAGTCTACGGCACTGATAAATTCAACTCGTCAAGAAGACAGTCAGACAAGCCAGAATAATGAATAGGATCAGGATTCCTCTTTAAAGGATCGACTCTCTCCTTCACACATTCTCTCGATCACTCTTGTATTTGTAATATTCTCAGTTATTCTCTCCCTCACAGATTCTATCAATTTGTTGTTTGTATTTCCTATTTGTCTTTTGACACATTCTCTATCATTGTCGTACTAACATTTTCTCTGTCTTTTTATCACTCTCTTTTTCCTATTTTCTCTTTTTATTTGCCTCACATATTCTTTCTATCGCTCTCTAGTTCACACTCCTCTGTTACTATCTTCCTCACACAATCTCTCTATCCCTGTCCTGTCGAGCTGTACATAAGTACCTGACTCTGCTCGTGCGTTGGGAAGGCCAAGGCAGCAAGGAATAGACCCACTGACCCCACCTCTCAATGCTGTACCTAGTATAGTGATGTCCCACACGAATTGTGGCTGCCGACTGAGCAGAGTGGCGACAGTGTGTTGCTATCTTACAAGAGGCCACCAGGCGTGATGATCACTGATTACTTTGTCAGTCAGCGGCCACGGACCAAAGAAGGACCAAAGAAGAAGATATTCCTTTTTGGGTTGGCATCAATATTAAAAAAAAAACAAATGATCCCGTTCAACCATTGATGGGTTATAATTAGTATATATAGTGTAATAAATTCAAGACAATAAAATCTGATTTCCAATATCTAAATATAGTATCTTATTCCCCCTCCACTCAGTCCTAATAGAGTGAATCAAAACCAAAATTGTGTGAATGTGTGTGAGTATGTATGTATGTATGTATGTGTGTGTGTGTGTGTGTGTGTGTGTGTGTGTGTGTGTGTGTGTGTGTGTGTGTGTGTGTGTGTGTGTGTGTGTGTGTGTGTGTGTGACACCTCTCCTGTCCAAGAAACAAACAAACAATAAAAATAAAAAGTAAAAACAAATACAAACAACAACAAAAAGAAAATGAAAGAAAAACTGCCCTGTTGTTAACAAGTTGAAAGGGGGTGAGAAAGCCCAGGGATGTCTGAGATTACACCAAATCCACCAATTATCTGCCATAATCCGCACGAGCATCCAATCAGACTATTCATTGGCATTAATACAGAAAACATGAAAATCATGTCTCCTAATAAAAGCATTGGTGTCGAACATACACTTGTTCAACGACAGCAACGTATACATTTCATTCACTCACTCCTGTCATCTTTGCTCCTTATGGACCATAGAACCGACACTACAGTTGCCCCCCTTGCGGAAACCAGGCGTGAAATCCCCCATGCTTTTGTAGCAGTGGGTTCTATAGTTTACTTACTTATTTAGTCGTTCCTCTTCTACTTACGGTGTAGAGGTTTGCCAGAGAGAACGCCGTCTGTTCTATCAGCTGTCTTCTTTTTCGCCTGGTTCCTGTCTTCGGTCCTGTAGAGACTGTATGATATTGTCCTCCCAGCGAACTCTGGGTTGTCCTGGAGTCCTGGATCCCTAGCTCCCGGTTTCTCATATTTGTCACGTTAGTCGATCTCATCCGATTCTGGGGATCATAGCAATTGTTTTACATGATGAGGTTGCGAGCCTCATTACAACCTCATATTAGTCACCTCTTACGAAATATCAGAGGAAACAGAGATCCTATTTTGTCTATTTCTCCTCAGACCCCCCACCCCGAAAGCTACATGGACACCATATACGAGGGTGAGTCATGTGAAAACTTGCAGACACTTTGTGGTACTGTAGCACATCAGAGATGATGTGGTGTGCTGAACCCTGACTGATGTCAAGATGTGTGGCAATATCATCCACAGTCAATCGGCGGTTTCCCTGTACGAGTCGTTCAACGGTTGCTATCGATTCTGGAGTCACTACTCAGTGTGCCTGACCCAGTCGTGAACAATCTGTCACAGAAATCATGCCGTTTTTGAACTTTGTACACCATTCATACACCTGCGACCTTGACATGCATGCATCACCGTACTTGAGCTTCATTCGCCGATGAATTTCTATTGGTTTCCCCCCTTCGCTGATCAAAAATTGAATAAAAGAATGCTGCTGCTGTTTGGTGCATTCCACTAGCGGGGCGGCCATCTTTAAAACGTCATTATGACGTCACCTTAGGCGTCATCACCGCGATGGCGCGTGCATGACACTCGAGACATCCAGGACAACAATATTGGCAAGTTACAATATAATGGCATGATTATTCTTATTGTTATAACATATTTCCGGTTTTCACTTGACTCACCCTCGTATATGTAATGCTTTATTATTATTTTTTGTTTCATTCTTTACGTTTAAGTTTCTTTCACATTTGTCATCTTCTTCACTTTCCTTTGCGTTCCTAACGGAGCAAGTAGGGAAAACTGCAGCTGTTTGCCATGCAGGAGGGCTACACCAAGCAGTAACACGCTCTTGCAGCAGTCATTCCTGTGGTAATTTGTTTAACATGATGAGGTTGCGAGCCTCATAGAAAACCTCATATTAGTCACCAACAATGAAATGTCGGATGGTGTAGGAGCCTCATTCAGTCATAACAGACTATGGGAATGCGCCACTGAGGTGATAGCCCTCAGCTGTTAGGCGTGTTCGTTTCTCTTCTCTTTGTTGTAAGAGTTTTTTTTTCGCCCAGTAGGAAGTGGTGACGTGGGGACCTTCGCCACTTGGTGCGAACAGCAGCTTCATCCTCCCAGGTAGTTGGGTGTAGTAGTAATGTACATTCTTTGTCTCTTCATAGATCCACGGGAAACGCATGACTTTCTATAGACATTTGACGCTTTATTATTGTTGTTTCATTCTTTGCTTTTATTTCTTTGTCTAATCAATCAATTAATATCCTTTAGTTCACCAAGAATCATACGCCTGTAACAAACACATGCCATGTTCCCCTGATACGTGGCATCAGCTCAAGCTCTTTCCACCTTTTCCTCATTATTTTAACTTCTGTCTCCAGTGATGTGTTTCTTGGTCTACCTCTGTCTCTCTTACCCTGGGGGTTCCAGAACAAGGACTGCCTTGTAATGCTATCCACCTGTTTCACCAGCGTGTGTGCTATCCATCACCAGTGTCTTCTTCTAATCTTTTGTTCCGTAGGCACTTGTCTGGTTCTTGTCATCAGTTCCACATTGGTGACCTTGTCATCAGTTCCACATTGGTGACCTTGTCCTCAGTTCCACATTGGTGACCTTGTCATCAGTTCCACATTGGTGACCTTGTCATACCATTTTTAATGAATCCTTCTATTCTATGCAGCGCCCATTTATGAAGGTCTGTAACTTTTATTTTAAATTCTTTCCAGGTTTGCAGCAATTTGTCATTCATGACATTTATTATTATAAACTTACACAGCCGTTAATTACACTCTAATCCAGGGGCTCTCAACCTGTAGTGTTCGATTTCCAGGGGAAGAGGGGATTCAGTGAAGGTGTGAGATGCATCCGAGAACTTTTATTTCGATCGTTTTCTCATGGCATAAAATTTAACAGCTAACATTCCAAAAGTCTGGCTAAGAAAGCTCTTGTTATCTTATTGTCATTAGCTACAATCTGTCTATATGTACTTCTTGTATGAGCGATCTTTCAAGTGTTGTTTTATCATCGTTTGCTGCATTTACTCTCATAATTTTTTTGTCTTTTCCCTGTGTGCATTTCCAGAGATATGGAGTCGAGAGGTAGAGTCGTGAAGTCAGTCGTTTTTAGTGGAGTCGGTAAAAAATATCCGGACTCTGGCTCTGAATGTTATGCCTTATGAATAGCAAAAAAAATAAAAACTGTAGCCGTAGTCGGGAGTCGGACTTCTATAATTTCAGGAGGAGGAGTAGGAAAATGTCTAGGCCGACTCCACAGCTCTGTTATTTTCAAACGTAGTTTCTGTGACCACTCATCAAGTATTTTCGTTATGTCTTGACTGGTTCATTGATTAATCCGGAGAAGGACGGGAGGTGTGAGCATTAAGGCAACTGTCAGGGGATATCAGGGCCAAAAAGGTTGATATCCCCTGTGTCAATCCCATATTTAAAACCTGACGCTGAGAATCGTGAGAGAGCTTAGTCCAGAAATGCGAGGCAACAAATGTCATTAAGTTCATTACGTGCAATAATTCAAAACAACGAACCTAAACGTCAAGTCTGGTCATAATTAATGTCAAGCGCTTATAGACTCAGTCGGATGGGCAGACAGTGATATCAAATTAAGAAAACAAAAGCTAAAGCGGCCGGCGTGATGCTGACCACATCACCCCTAATGTGCCGACGGTCAAGAAAATATGGGCCTAACAACATATTCACAATATGCCTCAGTGGGCGTGTAACGGGATCCTTTACCTTTACCTTACTTATAGATACAGTCGGAGGGGCAGACAGTGATATCAAATTAAGAAAAGACAAGCTAAGTCAAGCTTTTATTGCACTGTTAAATATATGGAAGTCAAGAGAAATCAGGGCCAGCACAAAAATCATAATTTTCAATTCATTTGTTAAGTTGGTAAGATACAAAACGGGAGACAACGAATACATGTCCAGGGGGTCTCTGAAGAGATAAATATAGAATTTGGCTACTGCAACTTCGGGAATGTCGTACAATGTAACTAATATGAGATTGTGTGTGTGTGTGTGTGTGTGTGTGTGTGTGTGTGTGTGTGTGTGTGTGTGTGTGTGTGTGTGTGTGTGTGTGTGTGTGTGTGTGTGTGTGTGTGTGTGTGTGTGGGTGTGTGTGTGAGTGTGTGTGTGTGAGTGGCAACCTCATCATGCAAAACGAATTACCAGAGAAACAACAACTGCAAATGTAACTGCTTTGTGCAGGCTTCTTGCAAGTAGATCCGCTGTAATGGTGGCTCCATTCTGTAAGGACCGCAATGGAAAATGAATAAATGAAAATGAAAGAACCCTTTGAGGAGGGAATTCAACGCAGTCATAAAAGGGGTGAGGAAGACATGAAGAGATCGTGAATAAAAGGCGCGGGACGTGAGGCTTCGCCGTGTATGTGTTGAAGGTCTGTGATCTATCGACGGCTAAATGGTAAGGAATAAATAACGCACACGGATTGATAGACCAACACAGAAGCACACTTAAAACTTTTCAGCAATGAAGCTTAACATAATATTCATGTCAGGAATATTTAAGACGAATCTTAAAATGAATTTTAGATAAAAATTAAAAAGGAAGGTTACGAAATAAGGGGACAGACAGAGAGACAGACGGACGAACGAACTGACAGACAGACAGACATGTAGGTAAGTAGGTAGGCAGGTAATTAGGTAGGTAGGTCGATCGGTAGATAGATAGATAGGTAAGTAGATAGATAGATAGATAGATAGATAGATAGATAGATAGATAGATAGATAGATAGATAGATAGATAGATAGATAGATAGATAGATAGATAGATAGATAGATAGGTAGGTAGGTAGGTAGGTAGGTAGGTAGGTAGATAGATAGATAGATAGATAGATAGATAGATAGATAGATAGATAGATAGATAGATAGATAGATAGATAGATAGATAGATAGATAGATAGATAGATAGATAGATAGTACTACCACGTCGCCTTTGAAACTAGAATGCACAGGGTAAATGTATTTGTTAAAGGCATGTGCAAACAAGCATAGGGCTGAATAAAAACATACACGCAGAGGCACAATCAAATAGTTTCGGTTAACAAACACAACAAAATGTTCAGGTCACGAATTCACAAACGGGCGTTAGAGAAGATGGAAAAAGTACGTTTAAACAAAGTGAATGTGCAAAAGAGAAAGGAAGAGCCACAGACGGAACCTTCCTTTCTCACCCCTCATCAAGGACACACAAAATAGATTATTCTTCCAAGTAGATGTTTAAACAGTCCAGTAGGGTCATAATAGTCAAATAACCTGCACTAAGCAATAAGTGCGTTTGCATTGCTGATTCATGTACCGGTTAGTTTTACAGTGCGAGATAGATAGCTCCAGGACTGCCTACCACTTTAGTACGCCACTGGCCAGAGAACAAAATTAATACACAGAGCAACAGACATATTCACACGACAAGATATTTGTCCTGTTGGGTTTGCATAAAGAAAGAAATATTAGCTAAGAGTTTATACAACTAATAAACATGATGGAGGCTGGGTTAATCTAGGCGTCTACATCTATATTATAATATTTATGTGTCTGAACTTGTATATAGCCTTCAGAATTACAGCAGAGCGAGAGATTTGCATCAGAAGTTTGTGTAAGCATGCCTGTCTTTTCAAGTTGATAGAAATTTACATCTTTATGAATATTTATGTAGTTAATATGCATATACTCAACACGAACACATACGGACTCACATACACGCTCATAATATAGTGCGGTTTCCGAACAGGCCGCGGGACAGTCGATATGATTATTGCCGCACGCCAACTTCAGGAGAAATGCCAGGAACAGTACAATGACCTATACACAACATTTATTGACTTGACAAGGCCTTTGACACTGTCAATAGGGACGGACTATGGAAAATTACGGCGAAATTCGGTTGTCCCGATAAGTTCATCTCAATTGTCCGCCAGTTTCATGAAGGTATGATGGCTCGCGTATTGAATGATGGAGAACCTTCTGAACCCTTTCCCGTCACAAACGGTGTCCAACAGGCATGTGTGCTCGCCCCGTCACTATTCAGTATGATATTTGCTGCCATGCTCTCTAATGTTAAATCATTTCCACATGAGCTGTCTTCGCAGGATTCTCAGGATCAAGTGGCATAATAGAGTATCTAATTCTGAGGTCCTCAACAGAGCACATATCTCAAGCATCTACACATTGCTGCAGAGAGCCCAAATTAGATGGGCTGGGCATGTTGTTCGCATGCCCGAAAAACGCCTCCCAAAGCAGTTGATGTACAGCGAACTCTTCATGGGTAAGCGAACAGTAGGGGGACAAAACAAACGTTTCAAAGACACACTGAAAGCATCGTTGCGCAGCTTCAAAATTGATGTCTCCTCCAGGGAGACTATCCCACAGGATCGCTGTGCCTGGCGGACAAACATTACTTAAGGCACTCGCATTGCAGAACAGAATTTAGCTGATAAGGCAGAAAGCAAGCGTGCTGCAAGAAAGGTCAGAATGCACAGCAAAACTATTATCGACTCTAACCATGTGTGCCCCGTATGTGGCAGGGCCTGTAGGGCCAAAATAGGACTAATTAGCCACATGAGATCACGGCACAGATGTGTCACAACTCAAGTCTGAACTGTCGCCATCTTCGCGTGCCACCTTTGGTAAGAAATCAGCGAAGTCAAATGACAGGTTTGATGCTTCATCAGATGTGATGACACCTGCCACTGAAGCTAAGCGCAGTGCTGATATTGAATACAAACGTTCACCGCGTGCTAGAACCCTACAGATCCTGAAGGCTACTAGAAGCAAAGCCTAACAAACTGCTCGACGTTGTGCAAATTACTATCGGCTCCAGCTCAGTGAGAGCATCCAGACCACAGCGCAAACAGGTATCAATAGACAAATGTATGACGGTATCAAGAAAGCCTTTGGTCACCAAAATAGTAAGACGGCACCGCTAAAAACCATCAGCGGAGAGATGCGAACCGATAAGGATAAGCCGATGGAGAGGTGGGTCGAGCACTACTCTTAGCTTTACGCTAGAGAAAATACTGTCACACCTGCAGCCCTTGATGCTGTCAAATTTCTGCCAACTGTGGAGGAGCTGAATGCTGAACTAACATTGGAAGAACTCAGCAAGGCCATTGATAGCTTGAACTCTGGCAAAGCACCGGGCAGTGATGGGATTCTTCCCGATTTAATCAAATGCTGTAAGAGCACGCTATTACATCCCCTGCATAGGATGCTGTGCCAGTGCTGGGAAGAGACAACTATTCCTCAATACTTGCGAGATGCCAAGATTGTAACACTGTATAAAATTAAAGGAGACAGAAGTGATTGCAATAACTACAGAGGCATCTCTCTTCTTAGTATTGTTGGTAAGGTTTTTGCCAAAGTCATCTTAATGCGACTACACACGTTATCTGAGCGCGTATATCCAGATTCACAGTGTGGATTCCGAGCTGTTAGATCTACAACAGACATGATCTTTTCTCTCCGGCAGCTTCAGGACAAATTAAGAGAGCAGAAAAGACCTTTAATACATCGTTTTTATATACCTCACAGAGGCTTTTGACCTGGTTAGTAGGGATGGACTCTTCAAAATCCTCCTGAAATTAGGCTGTAGTGCTAAATTGCTGGAAAAGATAGAGTAATTCCATGAAGACATAAAGGGAACAGTCCAATATGCTGGAAGCACATCATAGCCATTTGACACCTTCTTCTTCTTCTTTGATCCTTGACCGCAGACTGTCAAAGCAGTCAGTGGTCATCACGCCTGGTGGCATCTTTGTAGGGCAGCAACAAAGTGCTTCCGTTTTGTTCGGTCGGCGGCCATCCTTCGTACAGTGCCCCAACTATGGTTTATTATTTGCATCTCAGCCTCCACAGTTCTCCGCCAAGTTGTTTTTGGTCGGCCTCTCTTTCGATTTCCTTCGGGGGTCCATAGCATAGCTGTTCTTGTAATGGCATCGGGGTCCCTTCTGAGGACGTGGCCAACCCAACTTCAGCGTCTGCCAGCTATGATGGAGTGCATGTCATCTTGGTTACTATGACAGAGTTATGTAAATATATTACATGATATCAACACGTTTTTTGCTTCCACCTGTTTCCCACCTCTGTTTGCTTTTTAATATTCACGTTTCGTTAACGCAGAAGGCATGCGCTTCAATATCTGTCGAACTCAAATTTTAGCCACGCCTATTTTCTTGTTCTCTATGTCGGACAGGCACTAGGAATGTTTACAAAACAGACCTATTAGCTAGTCCTGAGCCGTTAACTGTATTATCACACGAACGATTGGGCAATCACTGAATAGTGACAGATCAGAGAATGAGTCGTCTAATGGTAACATCAAGGGCGATAAGTTAAGTCGTACTTTTTGTAGTTAAATTGGTCAGGGAGAATTAATCTGAGGACAGCGGAGATAATCACAGTTACCCACCCCCCTCCCCCCACATCCGGTTGTTCGGAACGTAATTAGCTACAGTGAGAGACGCCTGATCAAAGCGAGTTCGTTCGCTAGCGAAGAGTCTGCTGTCGGCATAAGTGTGAAACATAGCTTTGATTCAGGATTTGACCGAATAATTCCCCAAAATCTGGGCGAAGGCGTTATATATAGCAAGTACTAGCGAATTTTATACCCATTTTATATATATACCCCAGCTTTTAAAATCATTTTATCTAGTAGCCGCAGAATTTCAGAACATCTAGCTTCGAATCATAGACCATTGTTCTTAGTATTTTCGATTGGAGATTGTTTCTTTTCTATGTTACAGTAACTATATTTACTAGCATTTTTGAGTGATTTAATTGTTAAATTCGTCATTATATTTCACTAGGATTTACTGTATTAATTTGCTAGCAGATTAAAATAACTTATAGCTAATGTTTGCGCCTAAGCTGTGATATCTGCACCTTTCGGTCGACACATCCGACTTCTGCACGGTATTTTTTAAGGACCGGGTTTGCCTTCCCATTTCGATCCATGCTCGCTCAGCCAACCTGCACTGCTGCAGACTGTTTCCAGGACCACCACGTGGAGGTGGAGCACGGTCTTGACCAGCTCTGGTTCGCTGGTCCTGACGCAAGCAGTCAAGCTATGAGTCGCTGAACAGATTCAATAAACAGTAACAAAGCAAGCGTTCCCCAAATAAGAGGATTAATAAGTAAATTTGAGGAACTGGGGCTTGTTTTGCCAAAAAAGAAAAACCCAACACTAGATCCGTTGAGTGTACCAAGGAGTTCTGTTCCAGACGTTGTAAATCAGCAATTAGGTAAGCAAGATTGAAATGTGGCCACATGTCTGTCAGAGCGAGAGAAAGCAGGAGTGAATAATTCTTCCATTTGTATAATCATTATACTCACTTTGTTTTTTTTCTTCTTATGTTTGCTAATACTGTTCATTTTTTCAGGATAAATTAATTAGAAACTCTGTTTTTGACAGTATATTCAAAGTCTAAACTGAGCTAAGCTTTGACCTTTTGTCGGGTTAATATATTCTTTTAACGGGATCTTGTCTCAACAGAGGGAATCGCACTTATGTGTCTATTTCTTTATTAATTCTGTAACCTATGATTTTTCAAATTTGATATTTGATACTAAATGTTGCGACGTTTTCTTTATGATAAATAAACTTAACATAAAACTTAATTTCCTGTGTTGGTCAGCTCGGCCCAATATCCCTACTCCATTAATATAGTTTCACGTTTGTGCGTCAAGTTGTCGTCACTTATCTGTGTGTGTGTGTGAGTGGTTAATAGTGTATATGTCAATATATACTGAAAGGTAAACTGTCTGATAAACAAATTTCAGTCGTAAGATAGGCTGGACTAGAGTATTTTCTCAATCCAGGGACAGACTCTACCTTTTCACCATTTCACTCGTGAAATCTATTACTTTACCTTATCTCTCACTGATTTACCACCTTTTCCAGTTCTATTCAGACGGGACCAGAATCTATCTTAATCACCTATCCAAAATCTACGACAGTTACTCCAGATAAGTAGTTCTTGGTTGGTGATGGTATATGGTCAAAAGATTCGGTGAATTTTCCTTAGTGTCACGGCGCTATTTCGCAGTGCATCTTTTTGTACGAAAAGTTAGCCTGGCGACACCGGGCATAGCTAAACCGGCGAGTCAGGTGACTACCGGAAGCCGGTAATTCAGGCGCGAAAGGGGTCAGTGAGATTCTAGCCAGTGTTCGAGTAGGACGGATATATTTTTTCCCTTTGCCAGCAAGGAGCTGTGAAGTTCATGTTATGGTCTATGGTTTTTGAGAGCTTGCCATATTCGGTCTAGGTGGATTGTTATGTGGTTATTCTAGTAACGTGTAGTGTCTAGATTGTATAACTTTCAGACCGTAGCTTCATAAGTAGACAATGATTTGAGTATTTCTTTGTCACAGTTTTGTTGCTCAGGTGAGCGATAGTCATTGCAGTGTTTTGTCAGTGTAAGTCATACTGTTATGTATGATACTGATAGATTAAGTTGTTGAGGCAAGTTACATTGGCATTTCTGTATTGTATTGCATGCGTATTGGCCGTGTGAGGCCTTATTGTGTTGTGCATATTATTAAAAGGGAAGTACCTGTAGAAGGTGTTGATTATTTATGTCAGCCATTGCTGTGTGGTGGTACTCCTAGAGGAGCGAGCCTATTATTTATTGTAAATCCACACTGTAGTGGTGCAACACAGTGGAGTGTTATCCACGATACGTGTTTGGACAACTGGGGACATCGCCTCTGACACTTAGGCATACTGTGTGGAAAGAGGACAGTTTCGACATTTCCTTCTCTGTTACTGTCCAGCATTCCGCACCATAGAGAAGAGTATATACCATATTTACAAGATGATATCCTGTCACCTTATCTTTCCATACTTCTCATGGACGATGTCATCAAGGCATGTAAGGAGAGGACAAGAAAGTATTTAGTGGGGTACTGGAAGATGAGACAGGTTTGTATTTCAGAGCTGGCATTTGCTGATGATGTTACCCTGATTGCTAAATCAGAGGCACATCTCCAATCCAACCTGCAAGTCTGGAAGGAAGAGCTGGAGAAGAGAGGGATGATCATGTGCAGCTCGAAAACAAAAACCATGGTGATATGACGAGAGGAAAGAAGACATCCGATGAAGCTGGGAGAACAGGTCCTGGAGCAGGTCGACCACTTTAAATACCTTGGAGCTGTCATAGACCGGAAGGGAGGCATCAAAGAAGAGTTGGCTACCCCAAGAGCAGCAGCTGGGAGACTTTTTCAAGCCATAAATCGAGGATTCCTCAGCAAAAGAGAGGTTGGTAAGAAGACGAAGATGGCCGTATACCGCTCCACCTATGTACCAGTCTTGACATATGGATGCGAGCCATGGGCAATAACTACAACCCACAAAAGCCAGATCCAAACCTCAGAAATGAGGTATCTGAGGAAGGTGTTTGAAGTAACAAGAAGAAACATGGTCCGCAACCAGACGATACGCCAAGGCCTAAAAATCCAACCCCTGCAGACCCAAGTAGAACAGTCCCAACTAAGATGGTTTGGCTATGTCTGCAGAATGGGAGAAGATCGGCTACCACGACAAGCATGGGAAACTAAGAGCCAGGGATCCAGACCTCCAGGACGACCCAAAGTCCGCTGGGAGGACAACATTAAACAATCTTTGAAGGACCGAGGACTAGAATGGAACCAAGCCAGGAGGAAGACAGCCGATAGAATAGAATGGCGCTTTCTCTTACAAACCTCTACACCTCACGGTAGAAGAGGAACGATTAAGTAAGTATATACCATATTTTATTCATTTATTATTATTTTGTGTGTGTGTCTATGAATTCAGTCATCATTACCCGTCATCTCTCTACGCAGATTCCAGCAACACATACGTACCAAGACTTCCAGTATCTTTGCAGGTATTCTTTATCCTTTAAGTTCCTGTCTCCAATTACCTGTGAATGTTACTACCTTGTATAATGCTTTAACTTCTTGATTTCATTGATAGTTATGATTTTAAAAAAAATCTTCATGAGGCTAGTATGATGTTATACACATTCATCAAATAAAAAGTGCATGCTATGTCATACTGATTCCGCCAACTGCTATTTTCTTTCAGTATTTGTCTTATGTGGTTCCTGTTTCTAAGATTTTGATGTACGCTAGGTGGTGCTGCAATGGATTATGCTGTAGATTAAAAAGGTGTGCACTGTGTTTGATTATAGGATATGTTGTCTTAAATGTTTTGATATGTGCTCCTATAGTACAAACAAAGGACGTGTTGCTGTACTTTATGCGTTAAATTTGCTTTTGAAAAGTGGAAAAGATTCGCTGATGCAAATCAAACGATAAAACAGTTGTAAATAAGGGGTTACAATGCTAATTCTTCACATTCTGTCTTATTGTGACTGTAAATGTCCAGCTATGAGCAAACTGCTGATAGCAGAATTTCGGACAAGCAGAAGTACTTTGTATGGTCCCAGCGACTTCTGCTTTTCCTGACTGCATTGTATGTTAAAACCAATGACAGGTTAATATAGACCCACAGTTAAGTAAAAGGAAACTTTATACGTGAACTTGGAATGCATCCGATACACTATTTTACTGCGTGTAATTTTCAAAAATCTAAGTAAGTAATTCAAACACAAAAAAAAAATACATTTTATATTATCAACTATACACTTTTAGTTTGAATAAAAACCTAAACAGATATTGAGTTTTTAAATCACGTATGCTAATGATACTGCGCAACTCTGAAGCAATCGATACAGCATGTGATTATTGCGGATACATTTTAGACAAACACAAAGGTAGGTTTTCAGGCACTCGTAAGAAATATAGAAGTAAAATACTAGACAACAGAAAAACAACAGACGTGAGTGGCTTATCCAGGACTCGAACCCCAGACCTTCCGTGCGACAACCCCGCATAGCTATGCAAGCATAAATGATTATTGCGGAGCAATGAAATTTAAAACTGAAGCACCTGCAATGGGTCGTTTAAATGGGGAAGTTAAAATATCAAGGATGCAAAAGTACAGGGTTATGAGATGAAACTCTGGTAGCATTACTCAGATTAACTGAGTAGATGACTCTGCTCGTGAGTTGGAAGGCAAAAGCAGTGAGGAAGGGAACTGGTAACACCACCTATTAAAGCTGGACCTAGTACTGAGAAGTCTTTAACACTTCACCCCCCGACGGCAGTATCTAGTAAAAGACTACCTATACCTTTTTATATGATCTCTCATATTTCCAGGGCCCGAAATGAGAGCAAAGAAAGTAGCATTGTAACCTACCACGAAACTTATAAAAGGCGATTAAACACGGTTTTGGCATTGGACAAGCTGGCTATCTCATCCTATAACTACAAAAATGTCAACGTAGCAAATATGAATAAGTGAAGTAAGGGAAATGATTCAAATCAGACATTCAAGACAGAAGACAGAATTACTAGGCAGACGAGCAGAGGTCGGCCGAATAACGCACGGAGACGAATACTGGTGACAGATATGGCAATATTGAGGAAAACATTGAAAGACTTGGAGCTGGTGGCGCGTGAAAGGAAGACTTAACATACGTTTGTTGAAGGTCTATGCTCCGTGAGGAGCTGAAAGGTAAGACAAAGTAAGCGTCCTTATAAGGGCCCTACCCGGGGGTATCAAATAGGTCATGAGAAAACGAAAATTACATTCAGCGTCTGCTCATATACGAGTTGCTGGAAGATTCTCTAATGGTACCCGCATGTATTTCCCGCGGGTCTCTTAGGAGATCAAGAATGATAAGAGCTCTGCTTCCTCATGCATGTCGTAAGGTACAACTAATATGATGTTTGACGTGTTGGCAACCTCATCATGGGAAAAATTACTACAGAACCCACAGCTGAAACAACACGTGAAACATTGTCTGTAGCAGCTCTAGTTCTTGAGATACAGACATTTTTGTATTTCATTAATACAGGGTGACCCAAAAAAAAAAAAAACGGGCCCGGGCGCGCACTATTTGTGCACGCGCGGGCCCGTTTTTTTTTTTTTTGTGTGTGTGGGTCACCCTGTATTATTACAATATTTTCTATATAAGGCTATGTAAAAAAAACTATTGCTGTCTAGTCCTTTACAAAAGAAAACTGCTTGTTTACTCTCAGTTTCAGTTTTCCAAGAATCTTCCCAGAATTGCCTTTTTTAGATTTTAAGCCACTGCATGCATGTTAGTATGCTACTTATTTTATTACACTTCTAACAGAGAATGGCATCATCTTCAAGAAGAGCATGTTTTCTTTCACCGCATTTATTTTGTTATATTTGTGGAGAGTACACTTTCAAAGAAGAACATAGGAAGCATATTACTGTTTTTGTGAAAAAGGCATACTTTGCTTACTTTAAAGTAAAACTAGGTGACCAGGACAAGTCTTGGGCTCCTCATATTGTTTGCAAAACATGTGTTGAACACCTGCGACAGTGGACTTGTGGGAAAAGAAAATGTTTAAAATTTGGAATTCCAATGGTTTGGAGAGAGCCCAAGAACCACTATGATGACTGTTATTTCTGTGTTGTGAATATTAAGGGAATTAATGGAAAAAAATCACAAAAAGTGGAAATATCCAGATTTAGATTCTGCTAGGCGACCTGTTCCACACGGAGATGACATACCAATTCCAACTTTCAGTCAGATTTCGGATTCCCTGCTAGAAGATGAGACAGCAGTGGCATGTGGAACGACAAGTGACAGTGATAGTGATTTCGAAGATGATTTTTCAGATGCTCAACGCTTCGACCAGCTTGAACTAAATGATCTAATCCGAGATCTATATCTCTCCAAGGAATCTTCAGAACTTTTGGCTTCAAGATTGAAAGAAAAAAAAATTACTGACTGCTGAAACAAAGGTTACATTTTATCGCAGCAGAGAGCAAGGTTTTATTCCATTCTTTTGTAAAGAAAACAACCTTGTGTTTTGTACTAATGTAGGAGGTCTTGTTAACAAAATGGGTGTAAGTTATACACCAGATGAGTGGCGACTTTTCATTGACAGCTCTAAAAGAAGTTTGAAGGGTGTTCTCTTACACAATGGTAACAAATATGGCTCAATTCCAATTGCTCATTCTACTACAATGAAGGAGGAGTATGCTACAATAAGCACAGTTCTGGAAAAATTGAAGTATTTAGAACATAACTGGATGGTTTGTGTAGATCTTAAAATGATGAACTTCTTGCTTGGCCAGCAAATGGGATTCACCAAATATCCATGCTTTATATGTTTGTGGGATAGCAGGGCAAAAGATATGCACTGGACAAAGAAACAGTGGCCGTTGAGGGATGAATTTAAAGTTGGAGAAAAAAATATTGTCAATAAGCCTCTCATTGATCGAAAAAGAGTTCTACTGCCACCATTACATATAAAGCTTGGCTTGATGAAGCAATTTGTTAAGGCACTGAACAAAGATGGTACCTGTTTTAATTACTTATGCAGAAAGTTTCCAGAATTGAGCATAGACAAACTTAAAGCTGGAATTTTTGATGGACCTCAAATTAGAAAGTTAATAAACGATCCAAATTTTATTGATTCCATGAACAAAACAGAGTCCACAGCCTGGTCATCATTTGTTTTAGTTGTGCAAAACTTTCTGGGTAACTTTAAAGCAGACAATTATTCTGAATTAGTTGGAAACATGCTGTCGAGTTTTTGTGAACTTGGATGCAACATGAGCATAAAATTGCACTACCTCCATAACCATTTACATTTATTTCCGGAGAATCTTGGCGACTTTAGTGAGGAGCAAGGTGAAAGATTTCACCAAGATATAAAAACAATGGAAGAGAGATACCAGGGACTTTGGGATGCCCACATGATGGCAGATTACTGTTGGACCCTTAAGCGTGACTGTCCGGGCATATCACATTCCAGGAAGTCCTCGAAAAGATCCTTTTTGCGTGTTGACTAAACAAGTGCTAGTGATAAAGTTTTATTACATTTTTGGTAATATATGCACAGTAATTACATATAATATGAATGCAGACTAAAGTCAAAATGCCACTGATAGCACCTAACTCTAGGATTGTACATAACAATTGCCCTACTAATATGGTCATTCTTAGTTATCTCAAAAACTATAGCTGATAGAAAAAATCTGATTACATTTTTGGAATCAGCTACCCAAAATTACCCAAGAACAGCTATGAAATTTAAGGCACCAAAATGTGTGTATACCAGTGTAATAATTTATGGCACTCACCACGTATACGTGAAGTGTACGCGAAGATAATTAAAATTATATACTACTCACATCCTAGAATGTTCTTTTAGTTCCGAAACATTGCACTTGCACTTGAACAAAACACGGTCCCGACCACCAATAAATTGATTACCGCACGTACCGTCAGCCTCGATTATAGAAAATTACGTTCTGCGTCCCAGTGTAGTTGCAAGAAATAAAGAGCATTCTTTTAGTTTGGCACGCCTGCCCAGTTTTAGAATCGTCAAAAATACAGTTTATTCGCTTTTTCTCTTCTTTCTTGAAATTGCGATGCCCTTTTTGATTTGAGACCTACGGCGCCTCATTGATTTTAAAAGAAAATAAGCAGAAAGATATTTATTTTGGTATATTTTTTGGTATAATTTCAAATGTTCTATCAAACAACGCTAGGGTAATTTCCATTAATCTCTTGGGTTTCTCTAGTCGGCTGACCTTCTACATAATTGGCAGATCCTAAAACCTTACATCTCGTTATGTAAAGCAGTGGTTCTCATTTTGTTGTCCAACGTGCTCCCAGGAGGTTCGTCCAGGTCCCCAGGTATCTCCTACATTTATCGTAAGCATATGTGACGTATAATGGAAAGAGAGCCTACAGTAATCTGACAGTCTTTTTGTGACCTCTTAGCGTTCTAGGATTTGCTAGCAAAAACCAGGCATTTACACCCTGTGTTTACTCACTTTTTCACCCACGCCTCTTTTCTTTGAACATAATCAAACGGAGTTTACAAACTTTCGTGACCTGCCGTCAAAACAGGTAGCGAATCAAGTTTGTTTACCTAGTTTTCTCACGCGAGCGTATCTGTCAATCGTACGATACCTGACAGACCGCACGTGAAAAACCACAGACCCTTTGAAGTCCACGAGGGGAGATCCAGGACTTTCCCGAGTGCGCTTTGATGTCGACAAGCGGGCAAAATCTTCGAGAACCCCGTTACACGGATATGTCTTTTGATGAAGGTTGAAACCTCGCGAGAAAGGCCGACCGTAAACGTTTATCTGGTGGTTAGAGAAAGGGAAAGCCCTCCATCTTAACTAAGCAGGATTTAGAAGAGGAAGACAGACTGTTGACCAGGTAATCCGATTGGTGCAACAGATTGCTGAAGCTTTCCAGGATAAAAATCATGTGGCCGCAGTTTACGTAGACCTCAAGCAGGCATTCGACCGAGTATGGAGAGATGGTCTATATTTCAAGATGCAGAAGATCGACATAGAAGGAAGAATGTTTCGTTGGATAAAAGATTTCCTCACAAATAGAACCATCTTCACATCGTTCAACACGGAACAACATCAGGGACAAGAACCATCCAAGAAGGCCTCCACAAGGCTCGGCCTTAAGCTGCACCCTCTTCCTCATATACATAAATGATCTAGCAGACTACCTTGAATTACCCAGCGCCCTGTTTGCTGATGACCTAGTCTTTTGGGCAGAAGGGAAGTCCCATTTGCAACTGCAAAAGAAACTAAACCATGCACTGGCTGCTCTAACAACATACCGCAGCTTCTGGAATATGGTGATCAACACGAGTAAGACAGCCTACACTATATTCACACTCAGCAACAAAACAGTAAGAAAAGAACTGGATTTAAAACTTGATGATACAAAGCAAGCTAAAGAGAAAAATCCGACTTATCGTGGGATACAGCTAGATACCAGACTCACATTCAAAAAACATGTTAAGTCCCTAATTGCAAAGGCCTCTAGAAGGCTAAACCTCATAAAGCGATTAGCAAACACTGATTGGGGAGACAATCAGTGCACCCTAGGACAACTGTACTTGGGATACGTGCGCTCAGTTATGGATTACTCTCTACCCCTGCAAGCTACTGCTAGCCCAACATTTAGACTTAAACTAGATCGCATACAAAACCAGGTACTTAGATTCATCTGTGGAGGCATGCGAACTACCCCGACCAGCGCATGCGAGATTTCCGCCAATGTGGAACCCCTAGAACTAAGGAGAGAGAAATCAGTTATCATCACGGCAGAATGGTTCTTGCGAGCTGACAAGGTTAACCCCTGCAGAAATGGCATCAGTGACCAAAACTCCAAGTACCGAATTAAAAAGACCTCTTTAACTAGAAGGTACCAAGAGCTTTCAGGGAAGCACTACATACCAGAGACTAGACTGCCTACTCAAGCTGTAACTGACTGTCGTAAATTTTAGATAGGTTAGAAGATAGTTATGGTCCCGTCTGAGAAGAGGTGATAGTGGTAAATATGTGAGAATAAAGGTGTAAGAAATAGATTTCACGAGTGAATAGTTAAGGAGAAGATCTGTCTCTGGACTGAATAGTTTCTCTAGTCCAGCCTATCTATACCACTATATTTTAGTGTAAGACAAACTTTCAACCCCTTATCTCTATAAAGATAAGTTTAACTAAACACACCCACACACAATTATGTGACAATAAGACACACAAAACGTGAAAAACTATGGTTAATTGGATATGGGTCTGACCAACACACAACGTTTAGTTCTTTTTGTTGTTTATCATCATTAAATCTTTACAACATCAAAACATATAGAGAAATCAATAAAATAATTGTTTACAGACATAAGAAAATAACCGAATAAGTGCCCTCCCCTTGTTGAGAAAGGATCCCAGAAGAAGTTAATAACCCAAAGGTCAAAGATAAGCACTAGGTTACAGAATAGAATATGAAGAACAAATTCCCCACTAAATTACTACTCAGTAAAGTACTCAAGTTTATCGAAATAAAAAAAGAAGTAGTACAATGATTGTAACAAAAGGAAAATATTCCCCCTCTCTCTCACTCTCATATGTGACCACAAACAATCTCGCTTACCCACTCGGGGTGTTGGTATCCCTTGAAAAAAATAAATGCAATAGTTCATGAACCTATACTGTCAGGTTGGTTGCCCAAATATGGCCCCAGTCCAGCCTTTATATCGAATAATAATTGCAAGGTGGACGCCAAATTTGGTGGTGTAATTTTCCCTGGATGAAATAGGTGTCACCGCGAATAGTTACTGAAGTAAGACGTGCTCTGAACGTTCACAGTTGCAAAAAGGAGAAAAGCAATTCCAGTATTGCTAAGCATCTAGTTGTTAAGACAAATGTTACAATATGTAAAAATCTGATGATGGTGGTAAATCCTATCGGCTGGCTCTTGGATGAGTGCCGATTTTGAAACAGCACAACTTTCTGAATGAATCCAGTGCTGCGTCTGTCAAAAGTTAGATGTTGATATTATTTTATATATATATACCACTCCCGTGGGATGATAAATTGGAAACAATATCTGGGAATTGATAGTCCAGTTAAACTTAATAATTAAAATGTTTATGTGTCTTTTAGCCAGTCCTGTTCACAACATGGACTTATGGACTCGAAATCACGAAGAAGACAGCATAAATCCCATCAGTACTGGAGACTATAATCAAGAAAAAAACCGCTGGCCACCCTGTCAAGTCTGCGAGAAATAAACAAGACATTATGAAAAGAAATGCAACTATTCTATAAATACACGGACGGAGACAAGACGATCTCTCTCCCACTCCGGCAGTCCTGCTTAAAGTTAAAAGGCACACGGTGACTTTATTTACAACTATACGGTCAGTTTTTTTCGCCCGCGCTGCGCTTTCAGATTCGGATCAAGGTATTCACCTTCCCGTCCTTCTGCGCGCGCGTTAACAATCAGCTCACACTGTCAACTTTTGTTTAATCATCCCTACGCGCACTTACAAATATCGTCTGTCGTTAAAAGTTATTTTATTGTCGGCGCCTGTTAGTTTAGTCATAAGGTATAACAATAGTCACTTACTATAAAACACAAAAATGAAATAAACGTGAATCCTATTCGGTCACTATAGTCGCGCTTACACTTAATCAGTCACTAAACCGTATCTTCTGGTGTGAGAAGCGGGTGATAAAATTAGAATTCTAACCTGGCAAAGAAAAATAGTTATTTATTTCACTAGTTTTAACGCTAGAAATCACAGTGAATTATAATGGTAAACTTAACACATTAAATCACGTAAATGCTAATTTCTATTACCACAGATCAGAAATAAAACAATCCCCACGAAATGCTATTAACACACTCCCATAATGGTTCTATAATAACGCGTTTAGATTGTCCAAAATTCTGAGCGACACTGATCAGTGAGTTTAAGGGACCACTACTTATATCTATTCATTTGCTCTCAGATCCATAATGGTGTTAATTTCGCATTAACGTGTGAACCATAGGATTGAGAAACTGTGGACAAGATGAAAAGTTCTCTGACGGCCACCGTTTTCCTCGTCGAGTGCTGCTTTGCCCTACATCAAAGACCTCGTCCCGATAACGGGGTTTCTTTCGAAATCGCTCGCGACCTCGAGATGAAATAAATGCAAAATAGGCGTCAGAGTTCCCCTGTATCTGAAGATCAAAGGGTTAAGTGTTTATCCCACGTGCGATCTGTCTAATGACCGATAATTGGCAAATCAGCTCGCGTGAGAAACTCAGGTAAAGAAACGTGATTCGCTCCCCCTGTTAAGACTGGCAGGTTGCGAAAAGTTGGTAAACAACTCTGTTGTTATGTTCCCAGAAAAAGGGCGTGGATTCGAAGGTGAGTCATAAAAACAGAAAATTGCGTGGTTTGGCTTGGCCAATGGTAGACACTAAATGGGAAAGCAAAGGCTGTCAGATTACTGTATCAATATCTCAATTCTACGTCACACTGACCTGCCACCTCACGTAGAACTAAAAAGACCAATAATATGTACAAACCTTCTGCAACCCGCAAATAAAAGCCTCATACCTACACTGCTTAAAACACTTGCCATGGAAACCATCTATCAGTATGATGAAGACATTATCCATGCTTACACAGACGGATCAGCTTTCAAAGCATTCATAAATTCTGGATATGGGGCCATAATCATCCCACCCAGTACAGAAGAACCCATCAAAATTGCAGGCCCCTGTGGTACCTGGTGCACAAACTGTGAAGCCGAAGTAGTCGCCATTCAGAAAACCTTAACTAGAATGTTTGACCTCTTTGAATCAGACGAAATTGAACCAAATGATGTTGTAGTATTCTCGGACTCGCAGCTGCCCTCTTGGCAATAGGAAACTGGAAAACCAACTCAATCAATACTTGGTCTGGAAATCTATCATTCCTCTTATGACTCCTTGTGATAAAATTCCCAAGTTTCCAGTCTTGTTTTAAAATTGCGAATTTATTTGTGAATTCCAAAGTTGCCCAATACTCTATCTGGTACTTATAGGTGTGGAATGATAAGTCCTATCCTCTTTCCTCTGGCTTGTAGGAGGTGTTTAGTTGACTCTGCGATGCAGTCTGTCTGTGTGCTGTGACTCCGAGTTTGTTAGATTATTTCTTACAATCCTTAGTTTCAAAACCGAGGTGTGTTTCCGCCGAAAGTTCCAATTAAATCATAGTAGATTCTGGCGAACCAATCCAATCTATCTAGCACTGTTTGGGTGGGGAAGTTTATCATTGCTCATCCCATGCGTATTTGAAAATATTAAATTTAATATACACGCGTGGCCTCTTACATAGTGATGTCATATCGTTACCTAAGACTTTCGGCTCACCTCTGTTTATCACATTTATCTGCGTGTCTCCGCCAGACAGATGTCTGGTCAAACCATATTGATTTCTTTCATCGTACGCACAAACCGGCTTGTGTCAACATGATCAACAGCTTTCCAATGGGGTCAAATCTTTGACCACCCCGTTTCCATAGTCGGTCAGACAGATTAGGCGATAAAATATTATCGCTGGCCGGGTCACCAAACCTGGCGAATCGTAACAACAGTCTGGGATTGGAGTGGGAAACAACGAGATAAGCATTACTCCCATAGCAAATATTGCCATAGGGGAGTGGCGTGTTAGAGACTTCACCATGCTATGTCCAGCATAGAGCAAAATAGTGAAAATAACGAATGAAAAGGCATGATTTATGCCAAATGAAAGTGATGGGTGAGAAAAATGAAGAAAAAGAAAGATATCGCCGGAGGGCTGAAGGTGTGAGAGATCACACAGAAGAGCATGTTCAGACGTTTTGTCACAGAATAATAACTTCATGATAGCTTAGATGATTTCAGTTATTATGATTGCTTTTCTTTAAAATCCTGTGAGGCTCCCTAAAGTAGAAGCATCATTCTTCTGTTTATTTCTCTGCCAAGAGTAATCTTGAACGAAGGATGATACCGTTGAAGACCCTCCTTTTCAAACTCAAAGTCTGCGCATTGTTTGACCACTACGGCGGAACAGGGGATATAATACCCACCACAGAGTCACGCATTCTTCGTTATCACTATTTCGTAGAACAATTTTAATTAATTGGCCAGATGGTAAAAGGCTTAATAAAGCGAAGTACTTCAAATTTCCTCTTTCGTAAGCATGTGTGCGTACTCTTTAAATCATGACAGGGACTCATTTAACAGGATTTCTAGCCGCTCTTATTTCTGAAGGATTTTTATATCACTGTGTACATAATGTTAGTTGCTTTATCGTGAAATACATATTATTGTGTTCATATGAATAGGAAATGTGATTTTTAGGAAAAATGAAGACAAGCATATCTTCCATTATAGGTATAGTAAGTCGCTTTTGTGTTGGAATTACTAAACGTTCCACATGGTCAGCACTGATAATTGGGGTAGCCGACAGAAATGGAAGTTTTATTACACCCTACGGAATGTCAGAGAACCGTGGCTTTAGAAATTGGTCAGCGGTAAATATGTGTGTCGACCGAGTCAAGCTGTCAACTAGAGCGGAGTGAACGACTATAATTGACCACTTTCCACGCCCATTAAATACGCCTGGTCATTTACCGTTCCCACTCACAATGCTACACGTAAATTCGGTCGGTACAACCCGACCGAACACAAAAGGTGCCAAACAGAAGGACTACGTTTTGAACGTTACTAAAGCGGTTAAAAAAGAAAACCCGAAGTTTGAAGACCAGCACGCTATACACGCCATGCGTAACATTATCTTATAAGAACAATAACCAGTGTGCGATTCTGACGTTTTCTACCTTAATCGAATATGAAGCTTTACGTAGCCTGTCTAAGGCATACTATGAATCTAGTGCAACTGTTGAAGCAAGGACTGACGCTAATGGTTCATATGTAGAAGATGTTATTTCCACAGGAGAGGTTGTCCTACATTTCTATAACACAGCAAATAAAGTAATGATACAGGGCGCAGAGTGCGCTATTAAAGATTGGGTTAGTACGGACCTGAACAATTTATGGAAATCAGCAAATACTGCTGGAGTCAGTCGAGAGGCCATCATATCAAATGTGCCAGTTCAAAGTATTCCTGCAAAAACTTCTAAATCTAAGAAGTTAGCAATCACACATTCCACTGTTTCCGCAGATATCACAACAAACATAACTCCCAATAAAGAGTGCAAAAAGATGTCACAGACAAAACCAAAGTCACCAGCGTTAGCTGATACAAGTGACATCACAGAGACAGAACACCTATCAAGCACCTTTGACAGTAGTCCAACAACATCCCCTCTTACATTACCTATGCACTCGTCACAAGATCAATTTTTAATAATATTGTCTGAGATGGAGATACTAAAAGCAGAGCTGAGCAGCCTCAAAAAAGCTTACGAGCAGCTCCATGCTGACCACATGTCCCTCAAAAATAGCTGTGAGAGAAACGAGTCTGAACAACAGAAAGAAAGCACACAGCAGAAGAATAAACACAGACAGTGTAACACAAACACAAGCTCAGAGGGAAATTCCGACGGTAGTGAAGTACAGCATACGACACAAGCTGAACCGAGCCATAAAGAAGACCATGACCTGTGCATTCTGGAATTCCCTGCAGACATGAGCAGAATCCCTGTCCAGATTTCTACTCGGCAGCCCCCACTGTCGACAGCCAGTTCACATCACAGCAAGAAACCTACACACAATCCCAGCATAGTTCAAACACAAGAAACAGCACGCACTGCCACCGGCACACACACACACATCTTTCAAATAGAAGGAAACACTTCATCTTTGGTGACCAAAATGTGAAGGACCTTCAAAAATGTCAATTAGTAACAGCAGATATAGACAGGGTCACTGTTCGCTACAAAAACTGGGCATCTGCGCAGGACCTACTGACTCTCCTTAAAAGATATGAAACTGATCTTGATGTAGCCAGGGTCACTGTGCACATTGGTCTGTCGGACGCGCTAAAGCATAACGAAATTGCACAAACAGAGCTAAATCAAATCACAAGTAACTTCCAGTTCCTGTTCCCAAATGCAAAGGTATATTTTTCAGCTATTATACCTCCAGTTCGTTCACATTATAGGAAATCTGTTGAGATGAACAACACAAAATTGAAAAAGCATTGCGTCAGACACCACCACACATTTATAGAACACTCCTCGTTCCTTGCCACATCCGGAGCTCCTAGGAAGCATCTTTATAGCGGCGACATTTCCTTATCCGATCAAGGAACCAGTATGTTGGCGAGAAACATCAAATTTCCAGAAAACACCCTCAGAGGCACAGCCAGCACATCAGCATCCAAGTATCCTTCAAAACGACACACGAATGTAACCAGCTACTCCTCTAATGCAATTTACGACCTTGAGTTTCCGCCAATACCCACAACTTCAAGCACCAGCCAGACAACGTCACACAATCAGGAGTATCAAGACAGACCCCTTATTAGAACTACAGATGTGCAAGAAACAGCCAATAATATCGGCCTTCAGCAACATTCTACGACCGACGACCCACCTCAACAACAACCTGAGACACTCCATTCTCAAAGATCTGTAAAAGATTCAATTCAACCAACTCAGGGTCCACCTACTGAAATCTCACCACGTCCGCTGTCGCACCAGACACCAATGAGAGATCACCCATCATCGTTGTCATCACAGGTTTTCCCATATCAACCCGCACACCCAACCTTTCATAACTTTCTACATCAGCAAAGCCTCTTGAACTACGCACCTTACACTTGGAGGTCCTACTGGCCGGAATATCCCATTCATCCAACAACAGTACCTCAACATCCCGCGAACACCTACTACCAAATGAATCATCTTTTACGGCCAAATCCATCTCGCTTTTATTGTCCACAACCCTCTCCTCAACATTATCAGTGACTGTTCACTTCACAAGTCGACGTCTCTGTAGGACCAGTAACTGTCGGATAATGCTTTATTTATTTATTCTCAGTATCTATTTGTTTGTCTGCCCGTCTATTCTCTTGGTGCAGCTTAACTTTGTTGTTAACCTTCACAGTGTGGATGGGTGTGCTTGTTGTGTGACAGTTTCTTACAATTTTTAAACTAGTACAGTTATCTGAATTGTTTGTAATTTGTTGTATTAAGGTGTGCATTTATGTACTATTACTTTTAATCTCACATATATAGCAACCTCGTGATGTTTATTTAGTTATTTATTTCTATTTGAGCGTAAAACTTCTTTCACATAAAAATGTCAGGTAATTATGAACAATTACTAAATACAATTGGCTTACGGCTTGGCCACTTGAACGTAAACCATCTTTTAGGTAAAATTCCAGAACTCACACAAATTCTTAACCAAAATTTCCAGGTTTTTGGTTTTTCCGAAAGTCGTCTGAATGAGAAAATAACCGACGATGACATTGCGCTCAGAGGTTTTAAAACTATTCGGCGAGATTCTAGTAGACAATTAGAGACGGGTCTAGCAGTTTATATTTCTACTTCTCTCAGTTATCGCCGCAGAAACGATCTTGAGACTATAGATATAGAATGCATATGGTTAGAGATAAAGCCCCAAAAGCAAAGATCTATTTTAATCGGATATCTTTATCGTAATCCCAGTGTAGGAACAACATGGTTTGAAGATTTTACCAACATGATGGATAAAGTTATTACTACAGTTAACGAAATTATTCTTCTTGGTGATTTTAATATCGACATGCACAAGCCAAACAATATATGGACCAACATCATAGCATCGTATAACATGAAACAAATAGTCAACAAACCTACCAGAGTAACAACAACGTCATCCACACTGATCGATCATATCTATGTAACCTGTCCAGAAAATATTATAGAATGCTCCATCCCTACTATTGCTATGAGTGACCATTATCCCATATGTTGCACTTGGGCAAAAAATGGGTACAAATCTCCAAAAAATAAACACATTAGTTTTCAATATAGAAGTCTTAAAAATTTCAACCGTGAATTATTTTTGAATGATTTGCGAACTGCGCCTCTCGCCAACGTTTTTCAAATTCCTGATCCTGATGACGCCATCGCATATTGGACAATGATATTTTATAGTATTTTTAATAAGCATGCGCCTACTAAAGAAATTCGCGTGAAAAGGCAAATTAAATCTCCATGGATCACACAAGAAGTTCTTGACGCTATGAGGCAAAGAGATAGAGCGCATAAAAATAAGGATATCCACTACATATCGGACAATAAGAAATAAAGTACAATACTTAATTCGCAGAGAAAAGAAAAACTACTTTAGAAATTTAGTTCAGAGTAAAACAAACAGTAAAGAGATATGGAAGGCAATCAACACTTTAGTGAACAAACGAAAATTTCCAGACCCACATACTCCCAATACGCCACTTACTTGTACTGACTTCAGCAATCATTTTCAGGCAGACATCAACAATATAAAATCCACCATTCCGTCTCCCCCTTGTGACTTAAGCAAATTATCAACGTTCTGCGAGAACAAATGTACTAACACAATTCCACCCGACATCCCTTTTATAACAGTTAACGAAGTTTACAACTATATTACTGGCCTTAAAGATAATAACTCATCGGGACTTGATGGAATCAGTAATCGAATACTGCGTTTTGCCGCACCTGCTATTAGTGATTCACTGACATACATATATAATCAATGTATCGCAAGGAGTTACTTTCCATCCGCTTTTAAAAGCGCTAAAGTATACCCACTTCTCAAACCAGGTTCATCTGATAGTAGTAATCTTAGTAACTATAGGCCCATTTCTCTTATATCGTCGCTGTCCAAACCACTGGAAAAACACATCCACAAAACAACACTACAACACCTAGTAGATAACGACCTGCTAATCGACAGTCAGTCGGGGTTTAGACCAAAGCATTCATGCCACACAGCCTTAACAAAGATGATAGACAATTGGCACCTAAACATCAATAACGATAATATATGTGGAGCAATATTTGTAGACTTCAAAAAAGCATTTGATATGATAGATCACTTTATTTTAATCAGAAAATTAGAAACAATGAAAGTAAATATTAAGCTGGTAAAGTTAATTAAATCGTTCCTGTCAGACAGACAACAAATAGTCTCTTACAATAATTCCTTGTCGAACCCAACCGTTGTCCATACAGGTGTTCCTCAGGGCTCTATTCTCGGCCCTCTTCTATTTACCGTATACATTAATGATCTTCCTCTATATTTCAAACACTCATCATGTGACCTTTTTGCCGATGACTGTACTGTCTATACTAGTGATAAATGTTGCACCACACTAGAACAATCTTTACAAAACGATACACATAATCTTATTACGTGGAGCAACGAGAATCGCATGCAAATAAATATTAGTAAAACAAAATGTATGTTAATATCAACCAGACAAAAACTACAAAACTTGCAGAAAACAACACTTCAGCTCTTCATTGGAACATCACTAATTGAAAACGTAAATGAACACAGAACTCTAGGTATCACTGTTGACCAACACCTAAGTTGGAACTCACATGTACATGCACTCACAAAACAAACAGCACAAAAAGTTTACCAATTAGCCAAAATTAAACATTTCCTGGATGAAGAGGCAAGGAAAATGTTCTACATATCTCATATACAAACGCATCTAGACTATTGTTCCACAATCTGGGATGGTTGTTCTGTCTCCAACACAAGAAGGCTCCACTCGCTTCAAAAACGCGCAATGCGCCTTGTTGCTGATAAACACCAATCACATTGTATAGATTTATATAATTACTGTATCTTCAAATATTACCCCTCAGGAAGCGCTTCCTCTTTAACAAAGGGAAATTTATTCACAAAATCCTGTCACAGAATGCTCCAAAGTATCTTTGGCCGCTTTTAAAATACAATGACAGACGTAGTCAGCGCTTAAATAAATTACAGGTACCCAAGCCCAGGCTTGACCTATTTAAAACTAGTTTGGCTTACTCAGCTGCTCATCTTTGGAACAATCTTCCCAATGACCTGAAAAACACGCACAGTCCTTACTCATACAATCGTATACTATTCAAATACTTTATGAGTGCTGATTATATGCCACCCTAACTGATTGTGTTGTACTTTTATCTAATATACTGTATGGAGGCTCTGATGATCTAGTTTTCATTACAATATACTTATTCTTAATATTATATTCTTAATAACTTATATTCTTAATTTTATGATCAGGTACTGTTAATGTATGCTGTTATACTTCCTTGTAATGTTGCACTGTCCTTAAATTAATACTTTCAGTACGCTGGAGAATGTTGAGTAACAGTAATAAAAGATGAGCAAGAGGATGGAAGAATGCAAGAGGGGACTGTGTCCGATTTTCAACCCTTGGCAAATTAATTGCTTTCGTATATGTCTATCTAACTATCTACCTAGTCTGATTCTGGTCTTGAGTTTGGGACGCAAAGGAAATGGAAAGGAAAATGGAAAGTAACTGTCTACCCACCTCATCTTGATGAACCTAAAAAAAACACCGTATGAACATTTTACAAGTTCTCATAACATACCTCTGAATATGTCTCAAATCACTAATTTACAGTACGAAGAATTCGATTCTTTTTATAATGATAAATGCCTTAATAATGATTAAAGTAAATGTTTTTAGTTACATGATTTTTCAAATTTATTTATTTTTTATTTTTATTTAAAATTTTTTCGTTCGTTCTATATTATTTATTTATTCTATTTATTTTTTTCAATTCTTATTATATTTTTTATTTTTTTTTATAATTATTTTATTTTGTATTCTAAAAACACTTTCTAATTGATGATTATTGCATATTCTATCATTCTATTGTATCATTCTATTCTTTCATTCTATTGTATCATTCTATTCTATCATTATATTGTATCATTCTATTCTATCATTCTATTCTATCATTCTATTGTATCATTGTATTCTATCTTTCTATTGTATCATTCGATTCTATCATTCTATTGCATCATTCTATTCTATCATTCTATTGTATCATTCTATTGTATCATTCTATTGTATCATTTTACTGTATCACTCTATTCTATAATTCTATTCTATCATCCTATTGTATCATTCTATTCTATCATTCTATTCTATCATTCTATTCTATGTCAGCCACGGGTAGTTCACCTAGGGTCCTTAAAAAGACAAAGGAAGAATAGTGCTACTGCTACCTGGGGCATAACGTAAAAAGCGAGTAATATCAGGTTGTGGTGGTGGCTGGCAACCTCATTTTGTGAAACAAATAACTAAAGAAACCAACGCAAGAACACATGCAAGCTTAGGTTCAGGGCTTCCTGCAGAGTAGTCAGCTGAAGCGGAGGCTCCATGCTTCATAAGCAGTAAAATAAATCCTATATATAAAATCTCAGCTTTTTCTGTCAGTGCGTAACGCAAAGGGATGCAACTTTGGTTGAAAGTTAGACATTAATTGTATTGTTTCCCTTATTTAGGTACTCTCCGGAAAATAGTAACACTTACCAAAGAAGAATGCGCAAATGACGGTGTGCACAAAAATATATTTATAAAATGTGTGATCCCAACTACACATATTAGAATCCTGGCTGCTGCTACGTAGTTCGTGTACTGTGGTGATGCACAGTGGTTTTGTTTAATATTTTTGAATAAGTAAAATTGCAGTTATAGCACGTTTCACTAGCTTTGCCCAACTTCAAAATGCTATATCTCAGCGAATATACAACGCATATAAGTGAAATTTTGTGTGTGAATTTGAAATGGTATAGACCCTATGAATTAAATTTTTCATTAAAATGCGGCCATTGGTTTCAATTTCGTTTCTTTGCGATATAATATAAAATCCTACTTGCCAACACACATCACACGCACACATATTGAAATGTCTACAGTAAATTATACGACCTCATTTGCACATTTTTGGTTTATCAAGCAATTGGCATGATTTTTGAGTGAAATTGCGTGAAATCGCACTTCTTTAACATAAAACAGTTTATATCCGGTGCCACGCACACATTGTCAATCAGAGGTGTGTCTACAAAAATTATTGTGTGGTTAAGAAGGAAAAATGAGTCTGCGAGTACATTTTATGACATTACAGCAAATCACAAATAGGATTTTTAAGTATTTCTGCAATGAAGCTACTCGAGGAAAACTATATCATTCTATTTCAAACCCACAAAAGAGGACTATTCACGCCTTGGGGATAAGCAAACGATCATTGCACCGCTGGATAGCGACATCTGAAATGTCTAATTCCAGTGTTATACACACGAAAATTAGGCCAAGAGTGGTGGATAATTTTGACAGGGAATTGATCCGCAGAGAAATTTGCAATATGTTTCACAATAATGAGGCAGTGACTTTAAGGAAATTGAAAATTTGGTTAAGAAAGAATAATGACATTGATATTTCCAAATCTACGCTATGGAGGACTATTAGGAGTTTGGGATTCACTTTTAGAAAATATGTTGGTGGTAGAAACCTTATTTGTGAGAAGCCTCATATAGTTGCAATGAGAAGCAAATATTTACGCGAGGTCAGAGAAATGAGAAGAGATTGTTATGATTTTGTGTATTTAGATGAAACTTGGATCAATGCGCACCACAGTAATGAACGAGAATGGCAATCATCTGATGGAACAACTAAGAGACTAGTACCAAGCAGCAAAGGACAGCGCCTAATAATTGCACATCCAGGAAGCAGCCATCATGGGCTTCTAAATAATACTGAACTCATAGTTGTTTCAAAATCCACAGATAATAGGGATTACCATGCAGAGATGAATGGCAAGATATTTCAAGATTGGATTGTGAATCATGTACTTCCTTCCTTGGATAGACCGTGGTGTTTGATAATGGACAATGCCTCATATCACAACGTTGTGGCACCAGAAAATAAAGTTTCTAATTCACCAAGTATTATAGATGTAATAAAGATTTGGCTGACCATAAACAACATTCCATTCAACGAAATATACATGAACCTGAATTACTTGGAATTGTAAAAAAAAGACACAGCATACAAAGATATTTCACATAGACAAGGCAATCCATGAACATGGTCACAGATGTTTAAGATTGCCTCCTTACCATTCTCACTTAAACCCAATAGAATTAGTATGGGCTAAAATTAAGGAACAGGTAGCAACAGAAAATAGAACGTTCAAATTAAAAGATGTTGAAATACTTATAAAAGCCGCCATCTCCAATATAGCCAGGGATTATTGGAAGAAAAGTGAGAACCATAGTATGGAAGGAGACATGTGAAGAAATACTGGGGAAAAGGGAAAGACAACAAAAAGCATGGATAACAACAGAAACCATCAATAAGATAAAAGACAGAAAAAAACAAGAAAGCAGAGTTAAACACAAGCAAAACTAGAAGCTCCAAAGCCAAGGCTCAAGAAGTGTACACAGAAGCAAACAAAGAAGTAAAAAGAAGTATCAAAAGAGACAAGAGGAAGTATATTGATGAGTTGGCAAGAGAGGCAGAAGATGCTGCAGCCAAAGGAAATATGAGAGAACTGTATAGCAGCACAAAGAAGCTAACAGGGAAATACAAGCAAACAAGTTGCCTCATAAAAGACAAGAATGGGAAACTGCTCAGCAATATACAAGAGCAAATGAAGAGGTGGACAGAATATTTTGGGGACCTTATAGACCAGCTCCACAAAACCCGCCGGACATCCAGCCAGCAGAAGAAGAGCTACAAATTAACGGTGAAAGACCAACGAAGGAAGAAATAAAGAAAGCCATAAAGCTTCTAAGAGAGGGAAGAGCGTCTGGACCTGATGGCATTCCAGCAGAGGCCATCAAAGCAGATATCGACACGGCTACAGAGATGTTATATAAATTACTTGGTAAAGTCTGGGAAAAGGAAGAGATACCAGCAGAATGGAAGGAAGGATATCTGGTTAATAGAGCATTCCAGCAAGCCAACAAAGCAGATTTCGACACTGCTTACAAGAGCAACGTTCTGGTTAAGTTTGCCCCTAAGAAAGGAAATTTACCATAATGTTACTATCAGTGCCAGGAAAAGTATTAAAAAACAGGATTATCCTTGATGATTAAAAGAGTCCATAGACAAAAACTGAGAGATGAACAAGCAGGTTTTCGACAAAACAGATCCTGTACAGACCAGATAGCCACTTTGAGAATAATAGTTGAACAAAGTCTGGAATGGAATTCACCACTATACATCGGATTTGTGGACTATGAAAAGGCATTTGACAGTGTAGACAGAGAATCACTTTGGAAATTGATGAGGCATTATGGAGTTCCCCTGAAGATCATTAATTTAGTAAAGAAAACATATGAAGACATGACATGCAGAGTTCTTCATGAAGGACAGCTTACAGAACCGTTTGGGATAAGAACAGGAGTGCGAATCCTCTTGTCTCCATTTCTTTTCTTGCTGGCAATAGATTGGGTTATGAGATCATCGAAACACACAACAGAAATGGAATCCAGTGGACTCTGACTAAGCAGTTGGATGATCTGGATTTTGCTGATGACTTGGCTCTTCTGTCCCATAACCGTAATCAGATGCAGGACAAATTGAAAACACTCGATGAGAGGTCACAGCAATTGGGTCTGAAAATACACAGGGAAAAGACAAAAAATAATGAGAATAAATGCAGGTAATGATAACAGGGTTTTCTCACCAATTCAAGATGTAGAATCATACACATATCTTGGCAGTAATATAGACAAAGTTGGAGGGACAGACAGCGATATCAAAATAAGAATACAAAGGCAAGAGGAGCTTTCATTGCATTGGGAAATATATGGAGATCAAGAGAAATCGGATCCAGCACGAAAATAAGAATCTTCAACTCAAATGTGAAGTCAGTCCTATTGTATGGCTCTGAAACATGGAGAACAACAAAGACAACAACCAAAAAGCTACAGACTTTCATAAATGGGTGCTTGCGTAGAATAGAGGGATTAAAATGGTATGACAAGGTTACCAACGTGGAACTGATGACAAGAACTAGACAAGTGCCAGTGGAACAAGAGATGAAAGAAGACGATGGCGATGGATAGGACACGTTGAGAAACGGTTGAATCAGCATTAAAGGCAGTTTGTTCTGGAACCCCCAGGGCAAGAGAGGCAGAGGAAGACCAAGAAGTACATGGAGAAGAGAGTTGGAAACAGAGGTGAAAATGATGAGGAGAACATGGAAAGAACTTGAGATGATGGCACGGGACAGGAGGACTTGGCATGTGTTTGTTGAAGGCCTATGCTCCTTTGGGAGTGGAGGGTTATGATGTGTTACAAGAGGAAGAGGAATATTGGAAGAATGATGGTTTGTCCTTCATTCAGCCGAGATTGATTTTCAATTTCTCAGAGACATCTGATTATGATTCGGATGAAGTTTAATTTCTTTAAAGATGACCTTACCGTTATTTACAAGCACAATAGAGGAGCAACGTTCCATTATGATATTTATGAACCGCAAAGAGATGATACCCATTGAAATAATTAGATCAAGGAAGGTCCAGTTTGGTAGCGCATTAAATGTCAATGACAAACAATGTCACGAGTATTTCGCATGCAGATCATTTAAGAAATCATCTTCAACACGTATTCAATTGCAAACGTGCTGGCCACATTATTGTAATAGTAGACACGCCTATGCCTAATCAATTCACAGAATCTGTGCATGAAGTGGTAAAATTTCTTTTCTCGATACACAATAATTAGTATGCCGACAAAGATCAAAGGATTTCATCCGTTTATGGGAACTGGACAAGATGCACAGATATAAAGTATATATTTGTTGGGTCTAACCCAATATAACATCGTATGCAAAAAATGGCATTAATACGTTAGACGGTTAATCAGATAATTACATTTGTTTGAGGGCAAAGCTAGTGAAACGTGCTTATAGGTATTGGTGCTTTTGAATTTATTTCCCGTCTTATGACGGGCTTTTACACTAGTAATAAAATAAATAATGAAATAAGTATTAAAGTACAACTAATAATTACGCTAGCACTTATGTATGAAAAGCTGTCACTTTTATATTGTTGCGTTTGTTGTTTTCCATGTTTCAGAACGTAAGAATGGACAAAATCAAAATACATTTGAACAAAATATCATCATCATCATGTTTCAGCTCGCCTCGAAGCATATGCTTTCCACAAATTGATGTCATGTGTTCCTGTCCCATGTCGTCTGCTGAAAGCCATTCCATGTTTTCTTCATCCCTTTCACGTCTGCCTCCAGTTATCTTCTCCGCGTGTTCCTGGGTCTCTCTCTCTCTCTCTCTCTCTCTCTCTCTCTCTCTGACCTTGAGGATTCCAGAACAATAACTGCCTGGCAGAGGCGTCCCAAAAGTATTTGGCACCCGGGGTAGATCCTATCTTTCGCACCTTCCCCCATAAAAAATCACACGCAATTATATTTTGAACAGTAAGTACTATCATATCATAACAGTGTCCGACGGCATCCCTTTACTGGCTGTCACCCGGTGCGGACCACCCCCCCCCCCCGCACCCCTTAGTACGCCACTGCTTCCTGGTAATGCTATAAAACATTTCCTCAGTGTGTGTTCTATCCATCTAAGGCGTCTCCTTTTCATCTCTTTTCATACCACTTCCATCCTTCTATTCAAGCACCCGTTTATGAAAGCCTGTAAAAACAATGTAACTTGTATATTCTTCCTGAAGATCTGGAGGTCTATGCAGCACTTTGTCCTGATGTAATGTTCCTTCCTATCTCTTCAGTCCTACAGATCTTGACCTCATCCTAGTTTTGTTGCTTTTTCTATTCCCTTCTGGACTAGCAGAATGGTTAGAGCGGTGGCCTCTCGCGGCAAAGGTTCAAAACACGGTTTCGTCACGCTTCAGTCTACCTACCTGTAAACAGGTACCAGAATCTGCTTTTGAGTTAGGGAAAGCAAAGGCAGCTAGGAAGGAAAGTGGTCACCCCACCCCTCGAAGTCAGACCTAGTATAGTAAAGTCTCTGACACATCACTCTACTACGACAGTACCTGATATGAGATAACCATTTGCTTTTCTGAAGTCCACTAACCAGCAGTAGCAGAACTTGCACCAGTCCCCAGGACATGTCCTACCCACCAGCCGCCGTGTATTCTGTACTCAGTGACAAAACCATGAGCAACAACCTCGGCTTGTACAAACAGAAGGGCTATTCTATGGCCAGATCAATATAGAGTCGCCTTCAGCGATCACATCTCAAGAGTTCTATGGTCTTCTTCGACATCCTCTTCTTAGGTCAGAGATCTTTTAACCAGTGGGCCACGAACCTCTTGGGGTCCATAATGGATTCTAGGGGGTCCGTGTGCATAACCTAAAATTTAAATGTAAAATGCTTCATTATGTTTGTATGTATATTTTATTTTCTGAGAAGGGGTCCATAGAATTCATCGGATAATCAAAGCGGTCCGTAAGTCTTCACCAGACTATCAATTGTGTCCGTAGCCTTCATCAGACAATCGAAGGGGTTCATATAGCCTTCACCGGACAATCGAAGGGGTTCATATAGCCTTCATCAGACAATCGAAGAGGTCCGTAGCCTTCACCGGACAATCGAAGGGGTCCATGATACAAAGAAAGGTTAAGAAGTTATGTCTTAGGTGCTGTCTTCACAAAGAACATTGCTTGTAATGGATCTCCTGACATTCTATCTTCTGTCTTGCTGGTATATGTCATCATCAACATAATTACCTTTCAGCTCCCTAACGAGTATTGGCCAAGCCGACTTCATGTCAAGCCGTCTTGTCCCGTGCCATTCCTTTTAAGCTCATTTCTTTAAGCTCATTTCTGCCCATTCCTTTAAGCTCATTCCTTTAAGCTCATTCCTTATCTTCCGTATCCCTTTCATGTCTGTCTCCACTTTCTTTCTCCATGTGATTGTGGGTTTACTTCTTCTCGTACCCTGAAGATTCCATCATAAGAGCTACCTTGTAATGCTATCAGCAGGTCTCCTCAATGTGTGTCCTATCCAATGCAAGCTTACAAAACGTATTAGTACAGGTAGTTCTCTGTTTACACGTGTTTCATTTACGTGAATTCGAATTTACGCGACCCGATATTTAGACATTTTTACAGTATCTGCGTGCCAACGGGAAAGCGAGAGCAAGATTATAACATTATGAAAGTTTAATTGAGGGATTTACTATTAAAGATGCCCTTTCACTAATCAACACTGCATGGAATGACGTTCCGCGGCAAAGCATGGACGGTATGTGGAAAAGAACTGTGCCCTCAATTATGTTATGACTTTGAAGGCTTGTGTGTTGATGACTAGTATCACAGCTATTAAGGATGGGGTCAGAATGGCATCAAGAGCTGGTTTAGATGGAGTTGCAGAAAATTTATATTGTAAATTAGCTTGAATCTCAGAAAGTAGAACTGCGCAATGAAGAGTTGTTGGCGCTGGAGAAGGTCACCATGGAAGAAGAAGACTCAGCAACTTGCACCAGTCGGCACAGTGAAACGATTAAAGGAGGCCTTCCAACTTCTTGAGTCCTGCCTTATAATCTTTGAACAAGATGATCCTACCATGAACATGAGGAAAATGACGGAATGTGCTGCTCCCTACCAAAAAAAAAAATGCTCCGTGAGCAGAGACAGTCACAATCTCAAACAGCTCTGGACACCTTCTTTAGAAACTAATTCATTGCTGTATCGCCTGCTTCTCATTCAGATATCTCACCACCACACCCCTCGTTGAATTAGAATTTATGACAATGAAGAAGGAAATGGTCATACCCCTAATAATTTATCAATGTTGTTTTCTGTACATGTACGTGTATTTCATCCACCCGTGACGAAGCATCCACTCGTCATTTTTCTCTTCATCGAAATTACTTTGTATGGCTTCTCACAATTATTCATACCCCTAATAATTTATCAATGTTGTTTTCTGTACATGTACGTGTACTTTGTGACGAAATCAGTCGTGCACTTTTTATAACTCTCATCCACTCCGGCAGCATCCCTTCTTTTCTTCATTTTTCTCTCCCTCATCGTCCTATTTGGCATATTTATTGCCTTCACATTCTTTTGCTGTGACCGCTCGCAGACTTGTTTACGTTTAACCCGGTGAACTGTAACAATACCAGCGTAATTAGACCGGTCGGCCGTAATACGGTTATCACGTAAGTCAGTCTGGCCACCTTTGAAAGAGACGTCAGTTGTTTGTGAAACGTGGGATCGCCGCATAGAAAGCCAGATTGCTATCTAAGGAAGCCGCTTGAGGGACGGGCGAAAACACCGGTGATATTAGATAATCGTTTCATCTGAGCCCTCTCGGTATCAATATTGCCGATAATCTTTCTGGGTAGACATGGCGGAAAGTATTACGCTAGGAAATGTGTTCACAGATTTGTTTACGAGGTTGCATAAAGATGCAGCGGAAGCATTACAACATATTGCAAGAGGTCACGCAATGGAATTTTTAAATGTAATATTTTAAAACACGTGGGGGAGAATTAAATTAAACACCCCTACCAATATAGTTCAGAGCTTTTGATTGGATTGATTTGAGATGCCGGAATACACAATGGTTCTCATTGGAAAATTCGTCGGAAGAAAAATCTGGGTTTTGAACTGAGAAATAAGAGATATAATCTAACGAAATAGGAGTAAAAATTCTGACTGCATCGTCACGTCAAGCCAGCAATTCACCAAAGCCAGAGAAAGAAGGATCGGAATAAGAATTCCAAAATTATAAGTGACAGATCGGAAGTATTTGGGCAACGTTAAAACTTAAAAGTAAAAACGCATTTTAAATACGGATTATGGATATCTAAGGAATCAGATAACCCGTCATAAGAGGATTACTAAAGTCTCCCACGCCAAGTGATTCGCAGAACACCCGTCATAAGAGAATTACTAACATTTCCCAGACCAAGTGATTCACAGAACACCCGTCAAAAGAGGATTAATAACATTTCCCAGACCAAGTGATTCACAGAACACCCGTCATAAGAGGACTACTAACATTTCCCAGACCAAGTGATTCGCAGAACACCCGTCAAAAGAGGATTACTAACATTTCCCAGGCCAAGTGATTCACAGAACACCCGTCATAAGAGGATTACTAACATTTCCCAGACCAAGTGATTCACAGAACACCCATCATAAGAGGACTACTAACATTTCCCAGACCAAGTGATTCGCAGAACACCCGCCATAAGAGGATTACTATAATTTCCCAGACCAAGAGATTCGAAGCATCTAATAAAGTGCTGTGTCTATTCTAAACTGTGCGAGGAGATTGTGTTCCCAATAGTTACTTTGGGGTAAGTATAAACATTTATTTTACAAATGTGAATTTGACATGTATTTCTTGCTAAGTGGTTATGTATGAGGCTGGCAACCTCAACATATGAAAATAGTATATTCATAAACCCCTAGAGCAAGCGTTGGCGATTTCTTCTTGCTGGTCGTACAGAAAACCGACAGCAGAGGTAACCCCAGACTCCGACTGGAGCAGTGGTGAGTGATGATTACATCACGTGTGCATCAAGTGTATCATATCATTTTGTGAGATATATGTACCTTGTTACTTGTAATTCAGACAAATCATTGCTTTTTGCGCTATCCAAGCACATATTTTCCCAGTTTAATACACAGAAGAATATGGGTGATTTCTAATCATCTTCCCCGAGTTACGCTGTGTATACAAGAATAATTATTCCGAGAGAATAACATTGTTGGGTTGACAGCGAGACAATGCGCCTGTTAATCTGCAGCCCACAAATGTAGCAGAGGCATTTGTTTTTATTTTGTCTAAAAGATCGTGGTACTAAGCTATCAGACCGTTTGAGGAACGAACCTACGTGACTGTGAAGTGTCATCATCACAAAAGAATCGACAAAAAATAAGGCTGCAGGACTCGCTCATACAAGCTAAGTGCTAACTAACAGGCACCAGCAAACGGACATTAAAGTAAATATTAATTTTAAATGTAAATCCTCAAACCAAATCTCGATACGAGAAATTTTATTTTCATCTAAAATTCACCATCATTGTATTTATTTTAACCTGTTAAAACTAATTGATTATTAAATGTGTTACATGTTATTTTAAAACATAATAATCTTAGTTGATTCAGTTATTATAGGTGTGAAAGCAACGTATGTCCAAGACTCTTCTAATATATATTTGTATACAATTAGAGAAATATTTACATTAATATAGCTTCTTCTTGTAAAAGAGAATTTTGCTGGATTTATACCAGCTGGGGGCTTGAACGGGCTATAACCATTGCTTAATTCTTCACAAAAGGCGATGGACAGATATAAGTTAACAATTGCTCGGCCCTATGCAGCATTGTTCTAGACTTCTGAATTATCTTGTGAACTCCCTTGAGATAGAAGCGTGTTTACCCTTCCATCTACAACTCTGCCAAAAGTAATCTTGTGTGAAGGTAGACACCTTTGACGACCCATTTTAGATACTCTTGCATTTTGGCCACTGATGGACCACTACTGCAGAGCAGGGGAGGCAATCCGTGACATACTTAATATGAATGATATATATATTGATTTAAACTGTGTATTATTACTTGCATTTATTTTTAATATAATGTACGGGCTTGATGGAGCGCATTCCCCTCACTTTAAATGTTCTTGAATGATAAAATACTCTTCACTTTACGCGATTTCTGTTTACCCTAGGGTCTCGGTAACGCATAGTTCGCGTAAACAAAGAACTAACTCTACATGTACACTGTGAATAATACCATTTAAGACATTTCATTTATGATTTATTGTTCTTGAATATCTAGGGTTGCTGAGTTTGTCGCTCTTTCGCAGCTAATACATTACTTACTTACTTAGTCGTTCTTCTTCTACCGCAAGGTGTAGAGGTTTGGAAGAGAGAGCGCCATACTATCATATCAGCTGTCTTCCTCCTGGCCTGGTTCCATTCTAGTCCTCGGCCCTTCAGAGATTGTCTAATTTGTCCTCCCAGCGGACTCTGGGTCGTCCAGAAGGTTTGGATTCCTGGCTCTTAGTTTCGCAAACTTGTCGTGGTAGCCGATTTAGATGTGAGGACTCCGCTGTAGAGTAGCGTGGCGTCATCGAGATCATTAACTCGTTGTCCCATTTGCTTCGTTTCCGTTAAAGCCAGGATTTCTAGTTTAGCTTTCCTCATCTCCTCCACCTGCTCCTCTTTTTTCCCATTTATACTCTTTATATTCCATGTTCCATAAGTCGTTGTCCGTAGTCAGTTCCAGTTCGTCGCCTTTAAGATCAGTCCAGTTTTCTCTCTTGCATTTCGTGTAATAAGGTTTGTAATGCAGCTAATGCCAACTTGAATAATTTGCACATTCCGCAACATACAGACTTGTCTTTTCTGTGGCTTTTCTAACATACCTGATGATTTATTGTTCATATTTTTATCTTCTTTTTTTTTCATCACTTATCTAAACTTTGCCCTTTATTGTAGCTTTCACAAACATCGGGCGATAAAACAAAGAAATATAACAACCTGCGAACATACATCAAAAATGTTAATAACAAGTTACAGCACATAATTAATTTATTTGTGACAGAAGCAAAACTGAAAATTTAGTCTAAATAAGAAACATACATATGTAACGCTCATGTCGAAGAAACATTATTCTCCAGAATTCCTCATAAAAAATTATATGGAACAGTTTTGAAAAGACTTCAAAAAATTCTTTGTGTGACCGTGAGTTCAGAAGAATAATGTTTTTGACAGACAAAACTGTAGTAATATTTTTCAACTTGAGTCGGCAGTGTCTATTTGTGGCCATGTTGGTGTTATGTTACACAAGAGTTAAAATCTCGCAACCTAGGGCATCTGAAAAGTCAAGTACACAAAAGTTAAAAATCTAAGGCAGCGTTTCTCAACTTGTTTACCAAGACGGAACCCTTCAGTAATAGTCCTAGGACAGCGGAACCCCTGCTTCTATTACCGTAAAACTCTTATCAAAAAAATTTTCCGTAATATATGTGGGCAATACTGAGCCCATAACAATAAGGAACCAGAAGCTGGAACAGACAGATACATTTACATAGCTAGGGTGCATAGTAACATCAGACGGCGGACCAAGCAAAGACATCAACAACAGAATGAATAAAGCGAGAACAGCCTTTGCTGGTCTAAACAACATCTGGAAGTCTTCCCAGTACAGCACAAACACCAAATTAAGATTATATGAGAGCAGTGTACTTTCTGTGCTTCTCTGTGGCACGGAATGCTGGAGAGTAACAGAGAAAGAAATGTCGAAATTTTCCTCTTTCTATACAATCTGCCTAAGGAAAATACCGAATATCATCACCAAACAAGAACTTGGGGTAACCAAGAGGACATGTGCACCATCATAGCTGACAGACGCTGGAGTTGGGTTGGCCACGTCCTCAGAAGAGACCCTATGCCATCACAAAAACAGTGATGCTATGGACAGCTGAAGGAAAGCGAAATAGAGGCCGACCAAAAACAGCTTGGCAGTGAACTGTGGAGGCTGAGATGCAAAGAATGAACCAGAACTGAGGCACTATACGAAGGATGGCCGCCGACCGAACAAAAAGGAAACAGTTTGTTGCTGCGCTACAACTACAAGACGCCACCAGGCGTGATCGCCACTGACTGCTTTGACAGTCGGTGGCCACAGATTAAAGAAAAAATATATATATATATAATAATAATAATAGCCCCTTCAGTCATAACTGACTATGAGAATGCGCGCCTGAAGTGACAGCCCTCAGCTGCTTATTTTCGACGTTTTCTTCTCTCCTCTGGCTGTTGTGTGAGCCTCTTTTCGCCAAATCTGAGGTGGCGCTGTAAATAGCATCGCCACTTAGTGCGATCGGCAGCTTCATCCTCCCATGTTGCTGGATCCATGTCCAGTGCCCTCATATCTCTCTTGCACACATCTTTGGTCGCCCAACTGTTCTCTTGCCATCTGCTAATTGTCCGTAGAAGATATATTCTGGGATGCGACCATCTTAGATCATGTACAGACCAGATAGCCACTTTGAGAATAATAGTTGAGAATAATAGTTGAACAAAGTCAGGAATGGAATTCACCACTATACATCGGATTTGTGGACTACGAAAAGGCATTTGACAGTGTAGACAGAGAATCACTTTGGAAATTGATGAGGCATTATGGAGTTCCACTGAAGATCATTAGTTTAATAAAGAAAACATATGAAGACATGACATGCAGAGATCTTCACGAAGGACAGCTTACAGAACCGTTTGGGATAAGAACAGGAGTGCGACAGGGATGCCTCTTGTCTCCATTTCTTTTCTTACTAGCAATAGACTGGGTTATGAGATCATCGACAACACACAACAGAAATGGAATCCAGTGGACTCTGACTAAGCAGTTGGATGATCTGGATTTTGCTGATGACTTGGCTCTTCTGTCCCATTACCGTAATCAGATGCAGGACAAATTGAAAACACTCGATGAGAGGTCACAGCAATTGGGTCTGAAAATACACATGGAAAAGACAAAAGTAATGAGAATAAATGCTGGTAATGATAACAGGGTTGAACTTGAAGAAACATCAATACAAGATGTAAAATCATACACATATCTTGGCAGTAACATAGACAAAGTTGGAGGGACAGACAACGATATCAAAATAAGAATACAAAAGGCAAGAGGAGCTTCCATTGCATTGGAAAATATATGGAGATCAAGAGAAATCGGATTGTCGTGGAATATTCTAATCCACATATATAAATTATCAAGTAAATATAAAGCCTAATAAATCCATATAATAAATAAAGGAAGAAGAATGGTAGAAATTGCATATTTTGAACGCAGCCACGTAGCTCTTTTAAATTTGGATATTTGGGTTCCTTAGGGTTTGCTGACAAAGAATATGTAAAACGTTACGCAAATAGTCTAGGAATTAACAAGTTATAACCAAAATAAAATATTGGGGATGCCTGACAGCATGAAATCATTTCTGCTCATAAAATTTTTTTATAACATGTTTGAAAAAACCTTGCGTTACAGAAATAGCCTACCATGTAAACTCCAAATTGATTGGAGCGCAACAAATGAAAGACGAACCACGATTGGTCGGACTATAAATACTATCTTGGTTGTTAGGGAGACGTAGAAAGGTAACATTTTTTCAAACACTTGTCGAAACGTGGCCTCATTGGCTAGACTTGCTGATATACTCACTTAGGAGCGTTAGTTCGAGACCACTAGTGCAAATAATCTTGATAAAGCGACAGTGCGTTGAAGCCAGCTCACATTTTTGCTAAAATAAAAGCCTGGAACATAAGCAGATGGGAATTTGTGCCAGTAATTGTGCCAGAATTCATTGCTAATCAACGTATCTGTGTTTATTTCCATGAAATTGTGGTAAGCTTGAACCATTCAGTATCTTTTAATGAAAATTGAATGTAAATTGTTAATTTATGCCTGTATATATATGTGTAGTTCAGTGGCAAACAGGAGATAAAGCCTATAATGCTCCAGCCTGAACAGAGGGTGTCGGAGGGAAGTAAAACGGCATGGAATGGCCAAATAGTACACTGACACCTGGATGATTGATTAGACAGAAATAATGCTGGAAGTGCAGAGGCGTGGTAACCATTAAGGAGGTAAATACTGGTATAAAGTATTTCAGATGAAGCTGACAGTTGGCCTAACGCTCTGAACTCAATGTTTGTGTTGTATTGTGTTCAGTGTAGAACTAGAGTATCAATTAGTTATGAAGTAGAAGGTATATCCTTCTTGTTTTCAGGGACCGTGGTCTTGATGGTATTGAGCTGCACCTGGTCAGAGCTTTGCTGAATCCAGAGTCGGACAGCATACTCCTTGGTCCATTTAGCTATCAGTGAGGTGTCTCCAGAGCCCAGAGGAGAATTCGAGCAGAGGAGTCCTTTCCTGCCGCCATCACTCAAGATAAGCTGATTTGGCCAGCTGAGCTCAACATTATGTCCCCTCATCTTGAAATGACTTTATAAAAATAACATTCAGAGGGGGATTTAATTGTCTTAATATCAGGAACTGAGAACATCTCCAATACTAGTTTCCTTAAGACAAACTATTGAAGTCATGATGACAAATACCAACAGAGCTTGAACAAAACAAAACCAGTATTACTTCATTTTACTACTACACAACTGACACACATAGGATATTTTTAATAATATATGTCACTACAATATTCATATTAATCCATTCTGTACATAACTTGTAATGAAAATTGATTGTGATTCCTGGTTCCTTTGTAATTGAATCAGGACACATATTCATTCATATCAGCAATGAATACATATTGTTATTTGAAAAGTTATCAGTGACTCCTTAAGATATCCTTTAGAGTGTTATATGTATGTGAGTGTCCCAGTGTTGTCAAGTATAGTGGAATAAATTAAATTGTTTATCTGTCTGTTGTTGTTTTGACTTACACTTCATCCTACACATACCCTAGACACATAACGTAGTCATCACACTATTGCAGAATAATTCTGACTGAGATATATAGATATGTGGTAGCAAGTAAGGTTATCTATAATACACTACTCTTAATAGATATAGATACCTTCACAGCTAATCTCAGTCAGTACACTAAGTCCCCTATAAATATTTATAACATCCCACTTCACCACACGGATCCAACACAAAAATAAGAATCTTCAACTCAAATGTGAAGTCAGTCCTATTGTATGGCTCTGAAACATGGAGAACAACAAAGACAACAACCAAAAAGCTACAGACTTTCATAAATGGGTGCTTGCGTAGAATAGAGGGATTAAAATGGTATGACAAGGTTACCAACGTGGAACTGATGACAAGAACTAGACAAGTGCCAGTGGAACAAGAGATGAGAAGAAGACGATGGCGATGGATAGGACACACACTGAGGAAACCTGTTGATAGCATTACAAGGCAGTCCTTGTTCTGGAACCCCCAGGGCAAGAAATGCAGAGGTAGACCAAGAAGCACATGGAGAAGAGAGCTGGAAACAGAGGTGAAAATGATGAGGAGAACGTGGAAAGAACTTGAGATGATGGCACGTGACAGGAGGACTTGGCATGTGTTTGTTGAAGGCCTATGCTCCTTTGGGAGTGGAGGGTTTTGATGATGCGACCATCTTTCATGCGGCGGACATGGCCAAGCCAGCGTAGTCTGCACTGTCTAAGCAGTGTATACATACTTTGAAGGCCAGCACGTGACAACACCTCGACATTTGTCACTTTATCTTTCCCCGAGATGCCCAGGATGGGGCGTAGACACCGTAAATGGAAGGTATTGAGCCTTCTTTCTTGCTTAGCATAGGTAGTCCAGTTCTCGCTGTCATATAGGAGTGTGCTGGTGACCCAGACGTTATATACCGCAGCTTTGGTATTTGTTGTGAGTTTGGAGTTTCCCTAAATACGCGATGTAAGGCGGGCAAAGGTAGCTGCAGCTTTGCCAATGCTGATGTCAATTTCTGTGTGCAGTGAGAGTTTGTCATTGATGGTAGACCCCAGGTATGTGAAGTGGTGCACCACTGCCAATTCATAGTTATCGATAGTGATAACTGGTGCAGCACCCACATCTTGACTCAGCACATTCGTTTTCTTTAGACTTATTGTGAGGCCAAAGTCCTTGCATGCTTGGGTGAAGCGATTCATCAAGCTCTGAAGATCCTGTTGGTTTTGAGTGACGACTGCAGCATCATCAGCAAACAACAAGTCTCTTATAGTGACCCTTCTGATTTTTGTTTTTTGCCTTCAGCCTTGAAAGATTAAACAGACGGCCATCTGACCTAATGTGAAGGCATATTCCTTCAGTTGCATCTCTGAATGCATGTTTCAGGAGTAAGGCAAAGAAGATCCCGAAGAGGGTCAGAGCCAGAACACAGCCTTGTTTCACGCCACTTCGTATGTCAAAGGCTGTGATGTACTTCCAGCATATTGGACTGTTCCCTTCTTGTCGTCATGGAATGACTTTATCATTTCCAGCAATTTAGAAGGGCAGCCTATTTTCAGGAGGATATGGAAGAGTCCATCCCTACTAACCAGGTCGAATGCTTTTGTGAGGTCTATAAAGGCGACATATAAAGGCCTTTTCTGCTCTCTTGATTTTTGCTGAAGCTGGCGGAGAGAGAAGATCATGTCCGTTGTTGATCTACCAGCTCGGAATCCACACTGTGACTCTGGATATATGCGCTCAGCTAACTTGTGTAGTCGCATTAAGATGACTTTGGCAAAAACCTTACCAACAATACTAAGAAGAGAGATGCCTCTGTAGTTATTGCAATCACTTCTGTCTCCTTTATTTTTATACAGTGTTACTATCTTGGCATCTCGCATGTCTTGAGGAATAGTTGTCTCTTCCCAGCACTGGCACAGCGTCCTATGCAGGGGATGTAATAGAGTGCCCCTACAGCATTTGATTAAATCAGGAGGAATACCATCACTGCCTGGTGCTTTGCCAGAGGCCAAGCTATCAATGGCCTTGCTGAGTTCCTCTAATGTTGGTTCGGCATCCAGCTCCTCCACAGTTGGCAGACATTTGACAGCATCAAGGGCTGCAGGCGTAACGGTATTTTCTCTAGCGTAAAGCTCAGAGTAGTGCTCGACCCACCTCTCCATCTGCTTACCCTTATCGGTTAGCTTCTCTCCGCTGATGGTTTTTAGCGGTGCCGTCTTACTTTTTTGGGGGCCAAGTGCTTTCTTTATACCGTCATACATTTGTCTAATGTTGCCTGTTTGCGCTACGAGCTGGATGCTCTCACTGAGCTGGAGCCAATAGTCATTTGCACAGCGTCGAGCAGTTTGTTGAACTTTGCTTCTCGTAGCCTTTAGGATCTGTAGGGTTCTAGCACTCGGTGAACGTTTGTATTCATTCGCAGCACTGCGCTTAGCTTCAATGACAGGTGCCATCACATCTGATGAAGCATCAAACCAGTCATTTGACTTTGCCGTTTTCTTACCAAAGGTGTAAAGTGCAGTACTTTGAATGGTGTTCCGTTGTGACGATATTCTAAATACAATATCTAAATTAGGATATAACAAGATAGTGCATAAAGTCAAAAATAAGATAGAACTAAAAATTTGATAGAGAATTGGCGTCTTCACCCACGCCGCCAGTGTATTAGTTTTGATAACGCCTTATGGCCGAATAAAATGTACTCAATGTTCCTAAGTGACCTTGAGATTAAATGTAACACTTTTTCCAAGTTCAAACAAATATTTGCCTAGAAGACAAAGTATATAGGAAAACGGGGGAAGAGAAGGATAGATGGCCCAATGCTAATTCGTTTCGCGTTGATTTCAAACTAAAAGCCAACAGCAACGCAGTGGCAAGACTTGCCTTGAGCGATTTTCAAAATAAGATGTAAAAGTAAGAACATGTAGACAGTTGGGTCACGAAAACAGGCTTAGCTCTTATTGAGAATGACGTAATTCTAACGTAATACGGGTGATTCTCGTAAATAGGTTGAAAGTACATGGAAAAGAAGTGAACAGGTGGTAGTCTCTAGAAATAAACAACTAACATAGAAAAAAATATGGAATTCTGAACCAAGATACCTAGGGCCATAAAAATTATATATTCGGGTGCCTTGGGACTTTCTGAGCAAGAATATGTTATCAGTTACACAAATAGTCCACTAAATAACCAAATTATAGCCATAATACTATAGAGGATCCGACAGACTGTCAGGAAAAGTCATGCTTGCTTAATTTTTTTTATGGCATAATTTTGAAAACAACTTTGGGGAAAGAAGGTACGGGGAATTGGATTGGATAGTATTTAAAGCAAGGCGAAATATTATTGGCTGACTAAAAATACAAATATAGTTGGTAGTAGTAACGCATAGTGGTTTGAGATTTTTTTTTTAAAGTTCATTCAAAATAAAGACATGCTTGGTCCGATTGGCCAAAGCCTTTTATATTATCAAAAAATGTAGGCTGTCGCTGCCATTTTTTTCAAAATATTCTGAGGAGCAAGCAACGATGAGCAGACCTGTGCTTTTTTTAAATACTAATAACAGAAAGCAGTCTGGACAGGGGCAGTGCTGAAAGTGTGCCATATTCTATTGCCTAGTCATCGTTTACTTGTTTATATTTCCTTGAATATGTGGTAAGATTGATTTTATTAACTTTTTAATTAAAAAAGGGTTGAGTGTAAGAAAAGGCCATGTAAAAAGATTGTAATTAGGTGGTTCCATGGCAGACTTAGGCATGGCCTAGATGTTGATCCATCATATAATGGACTATCCAAGAAGTTTAGAACTACAGGACTATATATGATGGTCATACAGGAGCATTACACCTATCTTATTGCATGGAAAAGATTACTGTTGGAATGACAGAGGCGTAGCAGCCATTAGGGAAAAGAAAAGAAAACTGGTACAATTTGTTCCATCAAACTAGAGTGGAGAAGCTAGGTTGGTCAGAGAGAGCTGACCAAGTTCTTTTGTGTTGAATGTATTATTACATATACATTGGGAGGAATTAGTTTGATGTTAAGACAGAAACATAACTTTCATTTACAGGGGTTTCTGCTGGCACTTGTCTGGTGCTGGTAATTGCTGATTGAGAATTTCTGCACGATTTCGAAGAGTCTCTGGTACCTGCTTATAGTAAAGAAATTCAAGACCAGAGGAGACTGGGGTGTTTGGCCAAACCAACTACAACTACTGTGATTCCAGGGTCCAGATAAGTCTTAATATCTGGCCATGGAATCCTTATCAGTGACTGTGAAAGATCTCCTGTATATAAATAAACTTTCCTCCCAAAGAATAAAATAAACGATCATAGGTGAAACAAAAGAACTTTGGGATGATGAAAATCCCAAACCTGCCTCCAAGTACCAGTTAGTTAAAATATATTAATTAACACCAATTGAAAATTTTTGACAATGTACTTTGGACATATTGTCCTTTTTATGTAAATATATATATATATATATATATATATATATATATATATCTATATATATATATATATATATATATATATATGTAAATATATATATATATATATATATATATATATATATATATATATATATATATGTGTGTAAATATACCTATCTATCTAATATGATTCTCATTGAGAGGTAGTCCTGACCAAAACAAATTTAAGCTCAGGACCAATAAAGATTGGGCTTGAACATCAATTTAAAGAAGTCTGAGGTCATGACGCTCAATTTGAGCAACCCTGAGCCCATATCAGTAAGGAATAAGCAATTGGTACAGACAGATACCTTCACATACCTAGGAAGCATAGTAACACCAGACTGCGGGGCAGGCAAAGACATCAACATCAGAATGAATAAGGCAAGAACAGCCTTCTTTAGCCTAAACAACATCTGGAAGTCCTCCCAATACAGCACAAGCACAAAATTAAGATTATATCAGAGCTGTGTGCTTTCTGTGCTTCTCCATGGTGCGGAATACTGGAGAGTTACAGAGAAGGAAATGTCGAAATTGTCCTCTTTTCACACAACATGCCTAAGAAAAATTCACCGAATCTTTTGGCCGAATACCATCACTAACCAAGATCTGCTTACTCGTAGCAAGCAAGAGGACATGCACACCATCATAGCTGGCAGACGCTGGAACTGGGTTGGTCATGTCCTCAGAAGAGACCCCGAGGCCATCACAAGAACAGCTATGCTTTGGAACCCTGAAGGAAAACGAAAAAGAGGCCGACCAAAAACAACCTGGCGGAGGACTGTGGAGGCTGAGATGCAAAGAATGAACCAGAGTTGGGGCACTGTACGAAGGATGGCCACCGACCGAGCAAAGTGGAATCAATTTGTTGTTGCCCTACAAGACGCCACTAGGCGTGATGGCCACTGACTGCTTTGACGGTCGGCGGCTAAGGATCAAAGAAGAAGAAGACCAATAAAGATTAACAAAAGAAATTCTAAAATATAAAATTTAACAACTGGAGTTAGTTGAGTCTATCATAGTACTTAATATATGTATCTGTATGTTTTTGTATTGAGGTTCTTTAACATCACTCTTACATTACCCTAGACACTAAACATAGCTCTCAATCATACTAGGCCAAAATATAACTTTGAGTGAGATCGTAGGTGGTATCAGCAAGGTTCTCTGAAACACAGCTATCAATTGTCTACATCAGGGACCTTCACAGATTGACCTCACTCAAGTACAACTTTACCATACACCAACCTTCTTAACATCAAAACCCACCACATCCGTAGATGCTCCCAGTTCTTTGTAATAGTATCACCATGCTGAGGGCTACTGAGCACTTTCTTGAAGGTCGCAGTAAATTGAGCGATCATGACAGAGTCTGACATCTTGCTGGTATCAATGCGTGGTTTCCCTTCATGTCTGACACGATAGAGTTTTCTTGGTTGTGCTCTGATTTTGCAGCAAACCAAGGAGTGATCTGTATCACAGTCTGCACTATGGTACGAGCGCGTGGAGAGCACAGACCTGAGAAGTGGCCTTCTGACAAGAATCAGGTCCAGTTGGTGCCAGTGCTTGGATCGTGGGTGTCTCCATGACACCTTATGCTAAGGTTTTGTCTGAAAGTAGGTGTTGGTCACGCAGAGGTCATAATGGACACACAACTCTAAGAGCCGTTGTCCATTTTCATTCATCTTGCCAATACCAAACCTGCCCAGACATGAAGGCCATGAAACATTATCGGCACCCACTCTAGCGTTAAAGTCACCAAGGAGAACAAGCTGTTCTTGCCTAGGTATGCTTTTGATGACTGCTGCTAGATTCTCGTAGAACTCATCTTTAGCTTCTGAGGCAGAGTACAAAGTAGGAGCACACACACTGACAAGATTGATGGGACCTGTGCTAGTTTGCAGTAGGAGCATACACACTGACAAGGTTGATGGGACCTGTGCTAGTTTGCAGGCGGAGCGTTAACAGGCGTTCTGGTCCATTCTCACCTGGTTCAACCATTTTAGTTAGCGATTTTTTGACCGCAAAACCTACTCCGTGTTCTCTAGTTTTATTAAGATCTTTCCCTTGCCAATAAAATGTGTAGTCCTTCTCGCTCACCGTTCCAGCGCCCGCCAGGCGCGTTTCCTGAAGTGCAGCTATATCTACCTGAAGTTGTTTAAGCTCATCATTAATTATGGCTGTCTTCCTGACATCGTTTACGTCCTGTAGGTTTTCGGAAAGTACAGTCAACATATCCCGGACGTTCCAGCATCCCAATCTGAGAGTTTGCTTATTTCTATTATTACGATAATTGCTTGGTGCAAAATTTTCTGTCCACAGTTCGGGTTTGATCCTAATCCCCATGCACCCAATGGGGAAAGCAGACAGTGGCAGCACAACACCTTATTGACTGGGGGCTGCACAGCTTGAAGCGGGCTGTAGCTGTCTAGTGAGATCCTAGAACCTCTCCCACTATCGGAAGTAGCCCCTGGCGCCATGCCCTACGCCAATTGGGCAAAATGCTTATAACCGGTAACTGCTACTTCCCGTGTTTTGCCAACACCTGTAGGGTGAAGCTGGAGTGTCCTCTCCAGGGCGCGAGCTTGGGCACAGTTATATGGAGATCAAGCTATTGCCCATGCAGCATGTTCCCCCCTCTCCACGCAGCCGGTAGATCCAAAGGAACGGCAGTATCCGACACAGATTGGTACCAGCCACGTCGCAGGAGTTGCCAGAATAATGTCGAATCGACATTTGACTGCCTTAGGGACTCCGACTCCGGATGTATCCTCAGGGTTTACTCCCGAAGCCAATTCCATAAATGGATATTCCCGCAAGGCAGCGATGGTTTGAATTCAGAGTTCCTTCTCTTAGATAACCTACCAACCAAGGATCACGAGCCCTATCTGCCCGAAGATAAATAAATAAATAAATAAATAAATAAATAAATAAATAAATATATATATATTATATATAATATATATATATATATATATATATATATATATATATATATATATATATATATATATATATATATATATATATATATATATATATATATATATATATATATATATATATATAATACAAGAATATATGAAAACGCTCTCCCCATCTTTAAAAGATATCTCGAAATAATATTTCTATATTATAGGCATTGAATGAATGCCGCAGGAAACAAAAGAGAGACAGAAGCTAAAATGTAAAAAAAAAACACGTTTTGTTTGGCTATTGCGTATAATATACGTGCTATTATAATATTATATTGGCTATTACAATATACGTACATATTCTCATACAGTATCCCATCCTGTGTAACTATAAAAAATAGTTACTTTTTCATTCGATACACTGTTGTTGACATTGCTCTATATTTATCTCTTTAGTATTACAATTACAGAGTTGAAAGTCTATCTCTTTAAATTTAAATAAATAGATTGAACATTATTGATCATACACATGTTTGCAAACGCTTAAATTATTATACGATTATGATATTTATCTGTACAATACGAAACGAACATAGACCTAAATAATTTAATTTACTCGTAAATAAGAACGACATTTGGAATATTTTTGCGGTATTTCAAAAATTTCTCGTGGAACCCCTGAAGAAGAATCGTGGAACCTCTGGTTTAGAATCACTGATACAAGGAGACGCACCTAGATCACCGTTGAGGACGGCATATAAGTGAAACACAAGAGCTGTAATAAAAAGACGGTCCTCGTTTATGACCATATTGTCGTTGTCCACCATAGGTGGAAAACATCTTTGATGATGGAGGGAATTTTGAGACCTGTGAGACGCATGACTGGTGATATTATTTCTATAGAATAAGCAAAAGAGCGTCGTATAATTTTAAAGCGACACCTTAGTAAATTTTTACTGATAACATATAAATCTGCCGACCGCACCAAGTGGCGCCACCTCAGATTAGACGTACAGAAGCTCTCACAGCAAGCAGAAGAGAATATAAATATTACACACTTATAAATGTATAACACGCAGAAAGGAACATTAGGAAGAAAAGCAGCTGTAGGCTATTACCTCAGGGGCGATTTTCCATAGTTAGTCATGACTGAAGGTGCTACTTTACAATAACATATAAATATATGATGTGAAAAAATATCTCGTGTCTTCATGCTGAACATTACAACATAAACAGAATTTGAAGTTGCGAGACATATTAAGCAAATTGTGAGGACTGCAGCAAGATATTGCGTTTGGGGGAGGGAGGGGGGGGGGGGGATAGGTCTTACCAGGACAAAAAGACAAGAACAACCTACGTTTTTGGCTACAAAGCTTTCGTCAAGGACAAACGAAAAAAAAAAAAAACTAAGAAAAAAAAAACATGGAAAATAAATACGAACACACCTGATAGTAAAGCATGGCCAGACTACTACACACCAGACTACTACACACCAGACTACTACACACCAGACGTATTAACTCTTGCTATCCCAAGAGCGTGTAGTACACCCGTTAAATTTTAGTAAAATGTCCACATATGTACACTGTACTTGATATAAAAACAAACTTAATTGTTGTATTTGTGACAAAACGCCTGAACATGTCCTTTTGTGTGATCTCTCACCCCTTCAGCCCTCCGCTGTATCCTTTCTTTTCCTTCATTTTTTCTCATTCATCTCTTTTATTTGGCATAAATCATGACTTTTCATTCGTTATTTTCACTATTTTGCTCTATGCTGGACACAGCATGGTGAATTCTCTGACACGTCACTCCCCTATGGCAGTATTTGCTATGGGAGTAATGCGTATCTTATTTTTTCACACTCCAATCCCAGACTGTTGCTACGATTTGCCAGGTTTTGTGGCCCGGCCAGCGATAATATTTTATCGCCTAATCCGTCTGAACACCTGTGGTAACGTGTCCGTCAAACATTTGACCCCACTGGAAAGCTGCTGATCGTGTTGACACAAGTCGCTGTTTTGATCAGATGAAAGAAGACCACACGGGCTGTCCAGACATCTGTCTGGCGTAGGCACGCAAATTATTCTGATAAACAGAGGTTTTCCGGAAGTCTTAGGTAACGATATGACATCACTGTATAAGAGGCCACGCGTGTATATTAAATTTAATATTTTCAAATACACGTGGGATGAGTAATGATAAATTTCTCCACCCAAACAGGGCTAGATAGATTGGATTGGTTCGCCAGAATCTACTATGATTTGATTGGAACTTTCGGCGGAAACACAGCTGAGATTTGAAACTAAGGGGTGTGAGATATACTCTAACAAACTCGGAGTCACAGCACACAATACAGACAGACTGCATCGCGGCGTCAACTAAACACCTACTACAAGCCAGAAGAAAGAGGATAGGACTTACAATTACACAACTATAAGTACCAGATCGAGTATTGTGCAACTTTGGAATTCACAAGTAAATCCGCAATTTTAATACAAGACTGGAAACTTGGGAATTCCTTCACAAGAAGTCATAAGAGGAATTATAGATTTCCAGACCAAGTGTTTCACCCGTCATAAAAGGAATTATTGATTTCCAGACCAAGTGTCTCACCCGTCATAAGAGGAATTATAGATTTCCAGACCAAGTGTTTCACCCGTCATAAGAGGAATTGCTCAGACTTAAGTGATTCGAACACTGGCTTCTTAGCTCAGTGGTCTATGGTTCGATCCCCAGATGAGGTGGGATTTTTTAGGCCGCAAACGGCTCCTGGGTCGACCCAGCCCCAATTGGGTACCAGAGCAACTCTAAGAAGGTTAAGGCGGCCGGCGTGATGCTGACCACATCACCCCCAGTGTGCCGATAGTCAAGAAAATGTGGGCCTAACACCATATTCCCAATATGCCTCTATGGGCGTGTAACGGGATCCTTTACCTTTTTACTATTCTTTGCTACCCCTTTCCGCCCTGGAAACACAGGTGAAAAGTAAATCCAAGCATTTCTAAATGTTAACAGCTGAAGAAAGACATCATGTCACGCCTACAAGTAAATGAAACCTTTTTGAAATTGTTAATAGCCGCAATATTACCTTATAACCATTAGGAAGGGTTTTTTTTTTAAATAGATTATAAACACTTAAAAACAGACTACCAAATATACTACTCGTCAAAAGTAAAGGGCCATTTAGAAAAACCTTGGTTGAAACCATAAAACAAATCTGATATAAACGTAATTGGTATCAGTCAAAACGGCATTTATTGAAAACCAAATTGACATGTCACGTAAAGAAATGGAAACACACATTCAAACGCATTGAAGCTTTTTTTCCTAAGAGATTCGAACAGCATCTAACTACAGGGCTGTGGGTCCATTCTAAATCTGTGCCAGGAGACGTGTGTATTCCCAAAATTTTGGGGTAAGTGTAAACAAATTATTTACTAATGTAAATATGATATGAGGCTGACAACCTCAACATATGAAAATGGTATATTCATGAACCACTATTGCAAGAGCTGGTGATTGTTTCTGACTAGTCGTGCGGGGAAACCCGACAGCATAGATGATCAAGACCTCGACAGAAGTAGCGATGAGTAATGAGTGATGATTACATCACATGTGCCTAAAGTGTATTGTCACGAAGTGGTTTTAAAGTTTATAGAGTTTGCCTGATTGAAAGCAAGACCCTAGTATGAGAAAGTCTGAGAAGATAGAATTTAGATGAAAAATGACATGCCTGTGAACGGATGAGACTATTGGCTCAAGGGATAGAACTAGGTTTTGACTCGCCCTTGCCGCTTCGTGACTTCAGAAAGGCTATAATCTCACCCTCCTCTGACTACCTTTAAATAGAAGGAGATAAGGTGTATAAAACGACCACAGACACCACTATACAGACGACATAAAGTAAGTGTAGTAAAGAGTAGAAGCTGATTCAGTGTACAGTAAATATATATTTATTTACAGAATAAAACATTAAAATTTCAGCATACATAAATCATAAAAAATAGCTTGCAATGTTGCACTGGCCTGAAAACAAGTAACAATTAAATTGATAGACACCAAAAAAAAAAAACCCAAATCACATTCACTCTTTCTGTCACCCTGCTGAGGAACAACAAAAATTGGTTAGTGATTTAAACAACTCTAATCTTGTGGAGCTGTCGACTTTAGCCTCCACTCTCTAATACCAATAAGATTCTACTGTCTCAGTCATGTTGACTCTTCCTCAACGAACGTCTACACCGCTTCCAACTTGGTAGGCGATATGCGCCGCTAACTAACACCACTGGAAATGCTACAAATAATAGACTTGGAGTAACACAATGGCTCAGTATCTATCCGTCAAGTGGATACTGAACAGACCCTACTGGTCCTGCCTATTTTCTCCCTCCTTCTCTCTCTCTCTCTCTCTCTCTCTCTCTATCTCTCTTTCTCTCTCCCTTGGTCTCAGTGTCTCTCCAACACTCGACAACTGATGATGCGGCGTCTCCGTTACGCTCTTCTCTCGTTACCTTCAAGACCCAGGTATGGGAACCCTATCACCTGTTCCTGAATTCTGCGATGATGGTGATTGGTGGGTATCAAGCATAAAGAACTTGATTAACTGTAGAAACTTCTCTGCTGCTGACTAGCTTCTATGATTTTCTCCTCTAACCCGCTCCAGATTTAGAGGCAAACACAGCCTTGATTTCTGGCTGTATACGATTTAACCCAGTCTCACGGCCACCTGCCGTTGCTAGAGACTATAATAGCGATGCTCTCGGCTGTATGATAAATAAACCCCGTTCCAGCTGAAGCATAGGGACTTCACTGCCAGAGACCATAGGTTATTTTTCTTTTGCTTCTGATGATATCTCGAGTCCTCTGACCCTTAAGATATGTCCTGTTGCCGTGGGTAATTTTGCATATGGCAAATTTACGCTACCCACTGTTCCGCCGTGACTCGCAGAAATTAAAAGAAAATGCGTCTATTGTACACCAACTCCAACATAACGCATCTCTAACCCATTAATCTTTCTAACTCCCCCACTCAGTACTTCACTCGTCATGTACAACAATACATAAAAATAATATTGCCCACGTGGCTCACTCGTCATGTACAACAATACAAAAATTAATATTACCCACGTGGCACTTAAATCTCTCTCCTCCTTCTCCCCTTCTCTCGTTCTGAAAAAAAAACGATACATAAAATATTCCTACCCACGTGTCTCTTCATTCTCATTCCTTCCCCCTCTCTCTCTCAACTATAATCTGTCAGGTAAGTAAGCAGAAACCTCCCGACCTGTCTGCCTCTTATCTATTTGTTACTCCTGGCTACCCACGTGTCCAAACATTCAAACTAGGGAATTCCTTTAACGTTACCCATGAGGTTTCCCACTTACTCCAGAATTAAATGAAATCTCGTTATAGGAATAGTTTACTCCTCTAAGCCGTATAATTCACTTATAACATATCCAAATTTAAGGCACAATAAAAGTAACGTACACACAATGGATTTTCCAATAAAATTACATTTGTAAATACACAGGAATAAATGGTGGTTTTACATACCACTCTACAACTATGAGCACACGTGTAGCTTATAACTTCACACGTTCCTATCTACTGCTAAAATCATAGAAAGAATAAGCACACTGTTGCATTTACATCGTTCTTCAAAGATGATAATTAATGGCACTATCATTTAGAACTAAAAAGTTAATGTCCCCGAAGAAATTAACTACGGGCGAAATTCTCAAAAAACCCACTAATAAGTAAAACGATAATAAAAATTACTACATACCAATTATCGCTTTTTTTCCCGCAATGGAGACGATAAATACGCAGTCATACAGCTGACGATATTTCTTCAGAGAGACTTGGCCGCCGTTTAACTGGCTATTTATACACACCGGGGCCACCCCCGCGTGTTTATTAATCTACGCACTCGGGCCAATGGAAACACTTAGAAAAATAAACATAACTATGAGCTACGCCAATCAGATTTGAAAACAACGCGACCGCGTGTCTAAAAATTGCATCACGTCCACGTGCGTTTCTGACGCGTCATACAGGCGTGCCCGAAAATAGCGATTTCCGTAAACAACGAAAAATCGCGTGATCAGAAGAAAGTAAAACTGGTCGAGTGTAAAATAAACCTACCGTCATAAAACGAACCCATTTAATTTACCTACTGAAAAATACCAAACACGATATATATATATTCAAATGAGAAGAAAAAAATGGTGAAATAAATAGAACCACAGAATCGGGCCGGTTGAAAGACAGAAATCCAGTGCAGCATCACATAAGTCCCCCCTTTCAAGTGCGGGAATCCGTGCTAAATCACCGAAATCTCTGGGTTTCATACTGGCCCGTATCTAGATCTACATCCTGATCTAATCACTGTCATAATTAGCATTATCATACAGGCCCATCTCCATATCCTTGAGAATCTTTGCAAGCACTGGATCGTGAGGGTCACGCCTGGTGATTTCCTCCTGGCGACTGCAACCTGACTGGTCGCCCTTCCTCCTCCCTCTCATGTGTTTCCTTCGCCCACGAATTTTCCTGGCGGCGCGTGGTAAATAATGATTACCAAATGGTGCGTCCTCCCAGTGTTTGGAAACAGACTGACTGGCTTGGCGGGACATCGCCGTAACAGGACGTAACTGTTTGCGGTTGACTGAAGAACCGTGCACATGTTCCTTCTTGTCAGTATTTCCCTCCCTTGAGAGATGTGATACCATCGGGGGCCTAATTTCCGACGACAAAGACGATACTTCCGAAATCAGAGGCGTCACCACTGTTTGGCGATTAGGCTGAACAGGGCTGACAGGTGAATACGCCTCTGTAGTTAACATTCCACTGTCTTTAGAGGCTTCCATCCTCTTCGTCGCAAGACAAGGACGTTTGAGCTCCCGTGGGGCTCCGTGAATTTGGGGCTCTCCCCTTTCGCTTCTCTGGCTTGCAGTAGGCCTCCTTGCATTAGCAAGAATCGGTGTGGTTGGGTTTCCCAAAACTAAGTATGGGCTTCCCAGGGTGAAATCGTGTGCTGGCTGTGATATTACAGCTGCCTTGATGGTGCCAGACACAAACTTGCATTTCACCTCAATATTGGCTACGGGCAGACGCTGTGAGATACCTCTTCTCAAAATGCCACCAATCTCAACTATTTCTCCGGTCCACTGCCCGAGTTTCACCAAATGACGGGCGACGATACTGGGGTATGTGAGCCCGCTGTCAAACAAACACGTAGTGGCGGTCCCATTCACTACGGCTGGTCCACTGTTAGAGAACAATTTCTCTGCCTTGACAGGTTCCCATTTATTCCCTCTGGTCCATCTCACCTGTCTTAAACAAGCTGCATGATGAGCTGGGGGTTTGTTCATGCACCGGGATGTCCAGTGGGAAGTGGTTCTACAATTCTGACAATACCTCTCATTATCTCCCCTGTTCCTAGCGGGTTCCTGAGATGATGTCGGCTGTGCTCGGTTATGCTGCTGGGGGCGCAAGTTATAACCAGAATGAGGCTCCTTGCGAGAAGGCCCTGGTTGCTGATGAGCTGGTGAAGTAGCCGACTGCGATGATGAAGCTCCTTTGTCTGGGGCTGGCAGGTCTGGGTGTTTCCGTTTCTGTCCCAGTACTTCGGCCTGTGCTGTCTGGAACCTTTCGGCGAACACGATAATCTGATCAAGCTGCTGGGCACCCTGCTCTGCCAGATACCGCCTCAAGTCGGGGGACATGTTTGCTTTTACCTGTTCACACAAAACTAACTCCTCCAACCCTGCAAAAGTTTTCGCCAGTCCTGACAGTTCCCTCCACCGGGTTAAGTAATTTCTCACCCACTCTGCAAACTGAGCGAAACTCTCTCCCTTTTCCGGCCTGCTCTCCCTGAACATGGTTTGGCATTTACGGGGAGTCCACTGAAATCTTTGCAACAAAGCGTTTCGCAGTGCCTCGATGTTGTTCTGATCGTCTATGAGCAGCTTATTATAGACTTCATACGCATGACCTTTGAGTGATTGCGATAATTTCAGACACCAAAGACTCTCATCCAACCTGTATGCCTTTGCAATTCTTTGAAATTTTTCCAAAAACACGTCAATCTTTTCATTCCCGTTAGGGAACGAGTAGAATGGGAAGCTCATGGCTGCCATCCGAGGCCCTCCGTTTCCTGAGGTGTCTCTCGCTCCTGCTCCGGGTGAATCTCCATTAGCTGAACTGCCTTCTGAAGCTCGGTACAGCAGTTCCAGAGAACGCAGGGCAAGTTCATGCTGTCTCTCTGCTGCCTTTTCCGCTGCTTCCCTCTCTGCTGCCTTCTCCTGTGCTTCCAATTTCCGAAGTTCCATCTCGGCCTGCCTCTCCGCTGCTTCTGCGGTGGCGGCCCTCTCTTGTGCTTAACTCTCTGCTTGCCTTTCTTCAATTTCTGCGGCGGCTGCCCTGTCCTCCTTCTCTTTCTTTCGCTGAATATGCCTATCATTTTCCCTTATCAAGTAGGCCTTAGTCTCCTCCTTATCCATTCCCATGTCTTGAGCAGCCTCGCGCCAGGCCGCTCGTAACTTGGCCATATCCGCCATCTTACCTGTAAACTACTGTAAGTTTACAAATGCAGAGAAATGACAGAAAAGGAAAAGAGAAGGAACAACCTGTTACGTAATAGAAAATATTCCCTCTATAACCGCTGTCCCAAAACCAGAACTCAGACTAGCACCAAGTCTGAATAATAACCTAAAAAATTAGTTAAGAAGCTACAAAAAACTCGAAATTAACTTCCTGTTAAAGAAAAATATTTCGGTATGCCATCAATTACCACTAAGTCATATAAATCAAAAATACCTTAAAAATCTACTTTACTAACCTGTGGAAAAACCTATAACTGGATCAGTTCTAATAGCTCAACGTCTAGGGGATATTTAAAGAAACTCTATTCTCAGAAAACTTCCTAGAGACACTCTATGAATCTAGATCACAGAATTGATCTCCACAGAATGATCCACCGGACGATTGCCGCCCACTTGTCACGAAGTGGTTTTAAAGTTTATAGCGTTTGCCTGATTGAAAGCAAGACCCTAGTATGAGAAAGTCTGAGAAGATAGAATTTAGATGAAAAATGACATGCCTGTGGACAGATGAGACTATTGGCTCAAGGGATAGAACCAGGTTTTGTCTCGCCCTTGCCGCTTCGTGACTTCAGAAAGGCTATAATCTCACCCTCCTCTGACTACCTTTAAAAACAAGGAGATAAGGTGTATAAAACGACCACAGACACCACTATACAGACGACATAAAGTAAGTATAGTAAAGATCAGAAGCTGATCCAGTGTACAGTAAATATATATTTATTTACAGAATAAAACCTTAAAATTTCAGCATACATAAATCATAAAAAAATAGCGTGCAATGTTGCACTGGCCTGAAAACAAGTAACAATTAAATTGATAGACACCAAAAAAAAAACCCAAATCACATTCACTCTTTCTGTCACCCTGCTGAGGAACAACAAAAATTGGTTAGTGACTTAAACAACTCTAATCTTGTGGAGCCGTCGACTTTAGCCTCCACTCTCTAATACCAATAAGATTCTACTGTCTCAGTCATGTTGACTCTTCCTCAACGAACGTCTACACCGCTTCCAACTTGGTAGGCGATATGCGCCGCTAACTAACACCACTGGAAATGCTACAAATAATAGACTTGGAGTAACACAATGGCTCAGTATCTATCCGTCAAGTGGATACTGAACAGACCCTACTGGTCCTGCCTATTTTCTCCCTCCTTCTCCCTCTCTCTCTATCTTTCCCTCTCTCTCTATCTCTCTCTCTCCCTTGGTCTCAGTGTCTCTCCAACACTCGACAACTGATGATGCGGCGTCTCCGTTACGCTCTTCTCTCGTTACCTTCAAGACCCAGGTATGGTAACCCTATCACCTGTTCCTGAATTCTGCGATGATGGTGATTGGTGGGTATCAAGCATAAAGAATAACACCAGACGGTGGGGCAGGCAAAGACATCAACATCAGAATGAATAAGGCAAGAACAGCCTTCTTTAGCCTAAATAATACCTGGAAGTCCTCCCAATACAGCACAAGCACAAAATTAAGATTATACCAGAGTTGCGTGCTTTCTGTGCTTCTCTATGGTGCGGAATGCTGGAGAGTCACAGAGAAGGAAATGTCGAAATTGTCCTCATTTCACACAACATGCCTAAGAAAAATTCACCGAATCTTTTGGCCGAATACCATCACCAACCAAGATCTGCTTACTCGTAGCAAGCAAGAGGACATGCACACCATCATAGCTGGCAGACGCTGGAGCTGGGTTGGTCATGTCCTCAGAAGAGACCCCGATGCCATCACAAGAACAGCTATGCTTTGGACCCCTGAAGGAAAGCGAAAGAGAGGCCGACCAAAGACAACTTGGCGGAGGACTGTGGAGGCTGAGATGCAAAGAATGAACCAGAGTTGGGGCACTGTACGAAGGATGGCCACCGACCGTGCAAAGTGGAATCAATTTGTTGTTGCCCTACAAGACGCCACTAGGCGTGATGGCCACTGACTGCTTTGACGGTCGGCGGTTAAGGATCGAAGAAGAAGAAGAAGCATAAAGAACTTGATTAACTGTAGAAACTTCTCTGCTGCTGACTAGCTTCTATGATTTTCTCCTCTAACCCGCTCCAGATTTAGAGGCAAACACAGCCTTGATTTCTGGCTGTATACGATTTAACCCAGTCTCACGGCCACCTGCCGTTGCTAGAGACTATAATAGCGATGCTTTCGGCTGTATGATAAATAAACTCCGTTCCAGCTGAAGCATAGGGACTTCACTGCCAGAGACCATAGGTTATTTTTCTTTTGCTTCTGATGATATCTCGAGTCCTCTGACCCTTAAGATATGTCCTGTTGCCGTGGGTAATTTTGCATATGGCAAATTTACTCTCCCAACTGTTCCGCCGTGACTCGCTGAAATTAAAAGAAAATGCGTCTATTGTACACCAACTCCAACATAACACATCTCTAACCCATTAATCTTTCTAACTCCCCCACTCAGTACTTCACTCGTCATGTACAACAATACATAAAAATAATATTGCCCACGTGGCTCACTCGTCATGTACAACAATACAATAATTAATATTACCCACGTGGCACTTAAATCTCTCTCCTCCTTCTCCCCTTCTCTCGTTCTGAAAAAAACGATACATAAAATATTCCTACCCACGTGTCTCTTCATTCTCATTCCTTCCCCCTCTCTCTCTCAACTATAATCTGCCAGGTAAGTAAGCAGAAACCTCCCGACCTGTCTGCCTCTTATCTATTTGTTACGCCTGGCTACCCACGTGTCCAAACATTCAAACTAGGGAATTCCTTTAACGTTACCCATGAAGTTTCCCACTTACTCCAGAATTAAATGAAATCTCGTTATAAGAATAGTTTACTTCTCTAAGCCGTATAATTCACTTATAACATATCCAAATTTAAGGCACAATAAAAGTAACGTACACACAATGGATTTTCCAACAAAATTACATGTGTAAATACACAGGAATAAATGGTGGTTTTACATACCACTCTACAACTATGAGCACACGTGTAGCTTATAACTTCACACGTTCCTATCTACTGCCAAAATCATAGAAAGAATAAGCACACTGTTGCATTTACATCGTTCTTCAAAGATGATAATTAATGGCACTATCATTTAGAACTAAAAAGTTAATGTCCCCGAAGAAATTAACTACGGGCGAAATTCTCAAAAAACCCACTAATAAGTAAAACGATAATAAAAATTACTACATACCAATTATCGCTTTTTTTCCCGCAATGGAGACGATAAATACGCAGTCATACGGCTGACGATATTTCTTCAGAGAGACTTGGCCGCCGTTTAACTGGCTATTTATACACACCGGGGCCACTCCCGCGTGTTTATTAATCTACGCACTCGGGCCAATGGAAACACTTAGAAAAATAAACATAACTATGAGCTACGCCAATCAGATTTGAAAACAACGCGACGGCATGTCTAAAAATTGCATCACGTCCACGTGCGTTTCTGACGCGTCATACAGGCGTGCCCGAAAATAGCGATTTCCGCAAACAACGAAAAATCGCGTGATCAGAAGAAAGTAAAACTGGTCGAGTGTAAAATAAACCTACCGTCATAAAACAAACCCATTTAATTTACCTACTCAAAAATACCAAACACGATATATATATATATATATATATTCAAATGAGAAAAAAAAAATGGTGAAAAAAATAGAACCATAGAATCGGGCCGGTTGAAAGACAGAATTTTAGTGCAGCATCACATGTATAGAATCATTTTGTGAGATTTATATGCCTTTTTAATTGTAATTCAGGCAAATTATTATTCATGCACTCCAGACGCAATTTCCTAGTTGACACCCAGCAGGATATTGGTGAATTTTCATCCTATTCCCTGAGTTACATTGTGTGCTCGGTAATATAATCCTTCTGAGAGGTTAACATTCGTGGGTGGAACGCATGAAAATGGGCCTGTTAGTTTGCGGAGAACAAATGTACTGAGGCATTTGTTTACTTCTAATTTGTCACAGTTCGTGGTTACAAGACATTAGACTTAAGTACAGAAATTCCTACGCCACTATTGTGAGAGAAGAGTATCACCATCAATCGCCTACAGTGGACGAATTATGTGGAGAAGTGTACTCATCACCAAAACGAAGTGACGGAAACCACAGCTGCAGGACTTATCTGGAGTTAAGGTGTGTGTAACAGGCTACAGCAAAAATACGTACAGTATTAGTCACGGCCTACCAAAACCTCAATGAGGAAAAATTCAATATAACTTTCACCCCCTTTAATCATTATTTTAACATGTTGAACTAATTGACTATTAAATTTGTTGTATGTTATTTTAAACTAAACAATAATAGTTGATTCAGTTTATTTGTACGAAAGCAAACGTATGAGCCAATTTTTTTGATAAATACATATATACATATAGAGCCTTTACTTATAAGAGGACATTCGTTGGATTATTCCAACTGGGGGCTTGACGGGCCAGAATCATAGCATAACCCCTTCACAAAAGGCGACGGACCAGATAATAAGTTAACAAATTTGTTCAGCCCTTAAGCAGCGTTTTATTCTTGACTTCTGGGAATATCTTGTGAAGGCTCCCCTAAGGTAGAAAAGTCATTCATCTTCTATCTACATCTTTGCCAAGAGTAATCTTAAGCGAAGATAGATACCTTGGACGACCTACTTTTAGATACGCTTGCGTGGTGACCATTAGTGGACCAGAACTGCAAAGCAAGGGGAGGCAATCCCGTGACAGTATTTAAGACTTAAAAGACTTCATAATAATTTTCAGCAAATTTGCATAGAGTTTACATATATTACCAGATCATTTCTCATACATACCAGTGACGTATCCTGGTAATGCGAACTAGGCGTGCTGCTACTTAAAATGAATATGTACGCCTACTATTTAACTTCTTCCCCTCTTAATTTAAAAACCATCTATATTCAATTACGCAACGATAGTTATTAGGGGTATATGTCAATTATCTCCGAAATACTAATTAACTTACAACTTGAAACTCACTGTCACTGTAATAATCTACATTCCCGTCAACTAACAAAAATTAATCACAAAAAACACTGGACGGACACAGCCGATTTTTACAACTCGAGAGCTACTAGGCTACCGCACGCATGTTCGCATTGTATTGACGTATCTGCCCATGACCCCGGTTCACACAAACCAGTCTTTAGACGTGAATCCGACCGGTCCAGCACGCATTGTGACGGAATTACCCGAGAAACTTCGGGCGATTGCTACAACCAATAAAAACTGCACTATAAAACGCTTCTGTGAAACTGAAACTGGATGTACTCGTAGATTCTATGCGGGAAAATCCGTTATCCTGATGCGTGCGGTCCGAAAGCAGAACTTAGAGGAGAAATATTTTATAGAAAAATAAATTAATTTTTTATTTTCCTTCGCGCATAGGTGTGCGCAGCACGCACAGCACACATAGAGAATACGCCATTGATACATACGTGTATTTACCACTTGTTTTAAAACATATGAAAAGGCTGGCTTCCATTTTGGTCCTTGGTAAAACCTAAAATGCGCATTGGATACAAAGACTTAGGACAAGCCGGATGAAATAAACAGAATGTCAGCATAGACTGGACCTTTTATCAATAGCAAGTGGCAGAGATTTACATTAATCTATTGTCAATCTGCAATTAACCTATTACAAGACTGGGATATGCGAGTAGGCAGGCAAGTCAAGACAAGAACGATAAGTCTGGGGAGAAGGCAGGCAACGGCAAAATGGTAATATTAGCAGTTGTAGGTTCCAAAGGTTGTCATAGCCGGGAGTTGTAATAGGATTAAGCTCCCACTGCAGCTTCTACGGCACGCGCCTCACACAGCCTGACAAAATTAAGATGTAGACAATACATAAGGCATCTTATTTACGCCTCAGATGGATGTGGGGGGAGGGAGGGGGCGGCGTTGCTTGAACGGTCAGATGAAGTGAATCTCATATGGATGGGCATTTTTACACTGAAACAGAAAGGCTCAAAATTCAGAGTTCAGTTGTAGGCCATATTGTCTTCTTGTGTAATATTAACCCCCAAACGTAGTGGCGTACTAAGGGGTGGTGCGAGGGGGCGGTCCGACCCGAGTGACAGCCAAAGGAACTGCCATCGGTCACTATTCGGATCTACTATGCAGCTTGAGCTTCAGTGCCCCCAAGTCCAGTTTTCTCTGTAATACGTTTCTTCCCACCCATTCACTTTTTTAAATAAAAGGGACACCTCCAAGAGTTCAAGCTTCAGAGCACCCAAAATGTAGATTCGCCCGGGGGGTGGGGTAGGGAGGTAAGATCCAACCCGGGTGCGAAATACTTTAAGTACGCCCCTACTCTATTGATATGTCACTGAGATGGAGGATTTCCTATGGCATAGTTGTGTCTTGCCCTCTGGGGACTATCGAGATCGAGATTGTCCAGCAGTCTGTGCTGGGTAAATACTGCATTGTAAACTGGATAATAGTAAACTAGTAAAAAGTAAACAGTAAACTGGGTGAAACTGTAATTAGATAAACTGCTAGATGATCTGAGATTGGATCAGCTGTACAAGAGTAAACTGTGCACAAATTTCTAGGTCCCTTGGGATCAATATTTGCTTGCTGTAATACTTCACAGATTATATACTGCCTGATAGGGGTTCACAAATAAAATGGGGGCCCCTGTCGTCAAGAATACGTTTTTTTTTTCTGTGACTGCGTAGTGTGTGTGTGAGAGAGAAAATAGGTCAGAGAGAGATGACAACATACAACACAACAAGAACTCACAACATCGCACACAACTTAATTCCTCTTCTTCACGCATATCCCATACTCCGCAGTGTCACATTAGACATCATTAACTCTTGAATGCCTATACAGCGTGCCTATTAAAGACAGAGTGTTGAATGATACGATTTATAATGTTAATTGATTTATCCAACAGTACTCACCTTTAAGCCGAGAACTGTTATGTATTTATCCTAGTAAACAAAATAAGCATTGCTGAGCATCATTCCGTGTAATAGAATATATGACACCGGCTGCAGCAGACCAAATTACTGTACACACTGTAATAATTGTTCACAAATGTACTATGTGTGACTAACACTACACACTAGAACAGCAGTTATTTGAGAAAGCATCTAAGAAGCCAGACGGTTAAACTTACACTGCTGCGTATTGTCTACTGAGTACATTTGAGAAAACGAGGTTCACAAACCAATAATCGATACTGTTAGGATAGACGTGGATTCTGACTTATGCTGGATCTCTAATTCATTGCGTGACTACGATTACCAGACATTTCTTGAATCACATTTGAAGACATGAAAGAGTTAATTGTGCGTCTACGTTAAAATTTTATGCCGGGGATGAGGTTTATCTCTGCTGTTAACGTAGATGAAAGAACGAAATCCAGAACTGGGAAATCACGTGAGCCCAGACACATCTCCAGCGCTCGGAATCAATGAATGAAAGCAATCATTTCACTGAGGGTACAGACGCTTTCCTAGAAGACGTAGAAGATAACCAGACCAGTGCACGAACTGGCTCTTTGCTGGCGGATATGGACATAATTACATTACAGCCTGCGTCAGTTTTCTCTGTATATTTTGGCAGGTCTCTCCTCATCTCTGACAATTTTAATCAACGTCCTAAATCGAATGTTATTTACAAACGAAACGGCATATGCTGCTCACTCATTCATTCAGTCATCAGGCCTTCAGCCTTCATCAATTCAACACATACATACCATGCTATTCTGCCTTGTGCTATCCATTGAGAAGTTTTTCTATATCTTATATATCGCATTAATATATGTCTCCAGTTCTATTCTCCATGTGTTTTTAGTTTTCTCTAATCTCACTGACTAACAAAAAAAAACTTTTTTTTTCTTTCTCTAACATTTCTATGTTTTTCTGGTCAATTTTAATGCGCTGTTTTTAAATCTGCAAACCGTTTTTCGCTATCAGGTCGGGATCTCTAGAAATATGCAATTGAAGTTTTTTAACAACGCATACAGTATTACAACATCATTCGTACAAGAAGTATAACAGTTATGTAGGCTTGAATTTCTTTGCAGTCGACTTTCGTCGGTGAATGGCATGTGGTACATCGCGATGAAGCATCCAACAATAATCGGCAAGCATGGTCACACTCCACCGTCCTTGATAACGTGACTCCATTACGGCGATATCTTGATGGAATCATTCTCCATGTTCATCACTGACTTCGCCAAGGTTGTCAGGGAAAAAGTTAAGATGCGAATCGAGCAAATGGATTTTGAGGGACATGTTACAGCCCATAATTATGTATGCATCTATGCACTGCTTAACAATATGCAACATAGTCGACAGATTTGTGATTTTCCAGAAAGTTATCGACGATCGATTTGAATGCCATCCATGCGCGAAGTTCCCTACCATGTAACAAGTTCTCGAATTGTTTGTCTGCAATAACTTTCCTAATCTGAGGTCCTACAAAGATACCTTCCTTTATCTTTGCATCGCTAACTTGCGGAAACTTTTCTCGAAGATAAGTGAAAGCTTTGCTCGTTTTATCTAACGCTTTTACAAAATTCTTCATGAGCCCCAACTTTATATGTAACAGTGGTAAAATGAAGGTGTCTTTGTTAACTAATGGCTCGCGTATTACATTTTTATGCCCGAGCTGCATACGATCCCGGATAGGCCACACCTTTCTTGCATAATGTTCCTGTCTGTTGCGGCTGTCCCATTCACATCGGAAGCAACAAAATTTTGTATACCCAGTCTGCATGCCAGTGAGAATTGCAATGACCTTTAGGTCTCCACAAATCCGCCATTGGTAGTCATTGAACTTTATTTTTTCCAAACGTATAGCCATATTGTCATAAGTTTCTTTCATATGAACAGAGTAGGCGACTGGAATTGATGAAAAAAAAATTTCTGTTATGCAATAACACGGCTTTTAGACTAGTCTTGGAAGAATCGATGAAAGATCGCCATTCGTTGACTATGTGCTCATGACCGTTTACATCTTTGCAATAGCAAATGTCATCATCCATCTCAAAGTATTGAACAAGTTCTCTGTGTCTATGACGAAATTTAGATATCGGAGTATTGGGCGCTAAAAGATTCCATTCTTTGAGTCGCTAACCGAGTAATTCCGCTTGTCCTTTGGTAAGAGCGAGATCACGTATTAGATCTGAAAGTTCTGAATGGTTAATTAAGTAAACACCATCATTCACCGGTATGTAATCTGAGTCAGAATTAGTTTCTAAAGCAGGTAAACTATCACTTTCTGATGGTTCATTTACGTCCAACGGATATTGTTCTGGTGGTACTTGGATCGGACACGTGATTGGATCATGAGGCACTGGTTTCGAAACCGATTCAATATTTGGATAAACCACAGACTTTCTAGTTTTAAAAGTGAAACCATGGATATTTGTCAAGCAGAAGTAACAATCAGTAGTGTGATTTGTATGTTCACGCCATATTACTGGCACGCCAAAAGGCATCGACTTATGCTTCGGCGATTTTCGTAACCAACCTGCCAATGTATCGAACAAACCGCATTTGGCTTCCAAGATTTATTTGCATCATCAACTTTCGAATCAAAATAAAGTTCACATGCTATCTTTAGTAATGGTGTAAAGTTTTTCTGGTCAACACGATCGTTAAAATATCCGCACACGTAACAGAACAGATCAGCCGAATTTCTACAACTTCTAGAAGCCATATTTTGCTCAGAATTATTTCAAAATACAGTAACTATTTGAAAAATCGCGTAACATATGTCATGCATCTTTTAACAGTATAAAAAGTAGAATTATGTTGCTTTTTATTAATTTTTAATAAGTTATATAGTAAAAATGAAACGGAGCAAATAACGGTTTCCCAAAAATATATTTATTCACAAATATCTTAAGAACCCGACGTGATAGAGACAAATGGATTTCAGATTTGAAATCAGCGCAAGAAACTGACCTAAGAACACTTATTCTTATATAAGAAAGAAAAATGTTGTTTGTCAGTGTCTTTAGTGTGCTGGATGAAGAACGAGGACTGTTTCTTAATGTTATTGAAATCTTTGTCTTATCAGAGCATACGACTGGCAGAGTGGCTAGAGCGCTGGTCTCTTGCTGCATATGTGCCAGGTTCGATTCACAGTATCGACGTGCTGTAGTTTACCAAGCTGTAAGTGGGTACCTGACTTTATTCCTTGAGTTAGTGAAGGAAAAAGCAGCGAAGAAGGGAACTCGTCATCCCACCTCTCGATGCAGGACCTTGTATAGTGAAGTCTCTAACACTTCACTCCCCTACTGCAGTATTCGATATGGGGCTACCTTAACTTTATGTCTTATCAACGCCAACAGAAAAATAAAACATATTCACAATTAAACAAACAAACATTACTGGTATATATATATGCACACTGTGACTCATTTCAACCAGGACATTTCTTAATGATTCATTGTTTTTACTGCTATCTTCATTTTAATGCACTTTCCTAAATGTTGTCTTTGTTATAATTTTCACATTTACCATGCAATAAAATAAAGAAATGTAAAAATCTGCAACGCATTTATGATACAGCGAAAAGCTCAACACACTTTACGCCAAGGCCTAAAAACCCAACCCCTGCAGACCCAAGTAGAACAGTCCTAACTAAGATGGTTTGGACATGTCTGCAGAATGAGAGAAGATTGGCTGCTATGGCAGGTATGGGAGGCTAAGAGCCAGGGATCCAGACCTCTAGGACGATCCAGAGTCAGCTGGGAGGACAACATTAGACAATCTCTGAAGGACCGAGGACTAGAATGGAACCAGGCCAGGAGGATGACAGCCGATACGATAGTATGGCCTTCTCTCCTCCTGTGACAAGATGGATTCCATGTCGGAATATTTTGAAATTACCCCACCCAACAAGCATGTTTGAAATGATTGGAGCCCTGAGTTGCTTCATAACAAACAGATGCGGGGGTAGGACAGGCAATATAACCAGACCTTTTCGCAGTCTTAATTCACTGTGAGAAATCGCTTGCCAACCAGACCTTACCAGAAGTTAGAATTCAGAATGTTATTTTATCAGGCTGGACCTTTTCTTGGAGAATCTTGACGGACTTACAACAAAACGGCCCAGGAAATCTCTATCATTTCAACAAGGAAACCGGGACTGATGAAACTGAGAACATACGGAGTCATGGAGGGAATTATCTTGTAAAGGTAACAACCCCAAGAACACGTGTAAGAGGCCGATTTAAGTGCCTTAACTTTATTCATCTGAGCAAAAAGTTTGTGAGCCAGGATTGGCGTAAGTTGTGCATTTTACATTTTATATTTTTTCATTACTAACATTTGAATAGATATGTTGTTGCGTGATAAATTCTCGCAACATCGTTTTATTTCAATATCTGTTTTATAACGCAAGGGCAACAACTGCTTGAAATCTATAGTCACTTTTCTCGGTAAGCATTTGTCTTCTCGCGTTAGTATCGAATGCAGTTAACTTTTGAGCTGTGGTCATTTTTGCGCTGGACTGCGCATGACTTGTCTTGTTGTTTGGTCGATCGGTTTCCGCCCACCACTAGTGGGAGTGAGCGATTTGGAATGGCGAAAGAGATGCCTCGTTGAAGAGGGGATCTCCGCTATTTTTTGTTCTGTCAGGGATGTGTAGTCCTCTTAATTGATATTTCGTTTATTCGAGATAATACCTCTAGTGTTTTCCCACATGTCGGGAGGCGTGATATTTCTGTGTATTTCATGAAAGCAAGGTAAATTGACTCTTTCATTAACTCTATTGATTTTGGGTCGTGAGCGATTTCGATTCATTGCCTGTCTGCGAAAGTCGTCGTCACGAGATGTTTTCCTAGCTCACATGTCGCTGCATTGTACTGCATCGGTTGATGCAGGTACCAAGGACCATTACTTGCTACTTTGTTAAATGAATTAGGTTTGGAAAACCTTTATTATCTAGAGGATATTTTTGAGGACATTATTTATACTTCGGCAGACGTGTCTGTCTTGCTGAAGTCAAACTAAGGAGAGTGAACTGATCTCATACATCTGGTTATCTCCTGGCTGTTATAGAAAAGGATGGAGTTTTCCACCTGACTACATTTACAGCACTTTGAAATATAACATGCATCTGACTCATCATTGTAATGCTGTCTACCGTTTATTGCTGTATTGAATGTTGCTGTGATAATGACTGTTTGATGTGCCTACACATTTGCGTAACCATTTTGTCACTGTGGCGTCCACAATAAATAATGAAGAAAAACGTCAACGGCTGTTTCAAGACTCATTGACTTTATACGTCGTGAGTTTACTGACGTCCTATGTGGATTGCCCTGTTATTGTTGCATGAACATTGTTTTGACTGAACACATCTACACACTACACAAAACCAGACATGCGGATGCCATCCATCATCATATGGCATCACGCATCATTTGGTGGCCATAAGCTGGTTTGATTCTGGTACTAGCAAACACGGGGTCCCTTACCCACTTCATTTTCAACAAGAATTCATCAGCATCCTTCAAGAAATTAACATTCTTCAATACAGTCAACATCTTCAAAATTTTCAAAGTACTCGGCGTTGCCCGGTAAAAGTCAAAATTTCAACATTTTTGACGGAAACAAGAATTTGACAGTACCCGGCGTTGTTACATGTTGCCGGATAACTCGGACTGCTGTTATCTTTTACGCAAGTCAAGCAAGTTGCTGCTGTCAAGGTTCCAGTGCTGTCGTTTTTTGAGAAGGTCAAGTGCCGGTTGAAACGGGTTGTTTTCTGAAGAAGGCCAAGTACCGATTTCCATCAACTTACTTTTGGATTAGAAGGTCAAGTGCCGAAACAACTCAACACACAGTATTTCAGAAGCTCTTGTACCATCGTGTTAGCAGTGGAAGCAGTTCAGATGTGCCATCATCGTTGGAGCTTCGCTCTTTAGGACGTTGATTGACATCCGTTTTTCTGCTGTTCTACGATTGGAAGCCTTTAAGTTAAGTGGCCTGTTTGTATGTAAACTGTGCCCTTATACTTCTGCTGAGTCTTCTGTGTATCATCTCATTCTATATGTTATATGTTTATATGTTATTTGTATATTTATATGTTTATATTTCAGCGGGTTCTCGGTTGGGTGGTGTCTCCGTTAGATTATGCCACGTCATAGAGGTCGTCTATTGTGAGCGTTTTCTGTAAGGTTTGCAAATTTCCAATACTGGAATTTGCTAAGCGACTTCTGTTGCTATTTATGTTAGCTGTGATGACATGTTTTAATATTGTTTTCGTTATTATTTCGCATTCTTTAGTTTTGTTTTGATTTGTTTGTGTTTGTTAGCCTACTCTTGTCTATAATTTAGTTTCATACAACATTTTTGTTTATACACTGTGGTGTCATGTATTTTGTTTAATTCTATCGCAGATATCGTCACATTTTTTGTGATATTTCATTAATTTCTGCTTTATTTTTAGTTGATTTCTGCGAAAGTTTTTGTATTGTTGCTGATCTTTGTTATTGTTTACATTGTTATTGTTTACATTGTTTGTATTGTTTACATTTTCAATGTTTACATTCTGCATGTGTTTACATAGTCATTGTTTACAGTTATAGTAATTAGTTAATGGGCTATGCTAATGCACTGTTACTACTATACTGATGATAAATGAATGATGAATAGTGTCGTGCACTATTGAATGAGAAGTGCACTTATGATCAAGAATTGAGTGCTGATATTTCATATACAAGTTCTTTGATTGGAGACTTGTTTCCCACAGAGACTGGGATAATATAATGTGATGTGAATATACAAGTGCTTAATTAAGACTTGTTACACTTAGGTTTGAAATAAATTAGTTAATTATTTCAGGTTTTGGACTCATATGTTAGACAACATGTCTACATTTGAGCACTTTATTGAGCAGGGTAAATTGCTTGGGAAGACTGGTGATAAGTTAGAAGAATTTGCAACTGCTCGATATGATAAAGCAATGGAAGCTGAACAAAAGAAACTGCAGATGCAGGTGGATGAAAAAAGATTCCAAATGGAAATGGAAAAACAAAAAAGGGAATCAGAAGCTGAGGAGAGAAAACTCCAGCTACAGCTAGAAGCTGAAAGACTTCAAAAAGAGGCTGAGAATAAAAGACTTGAAAAAGAGGCTGAGAATAAAAGACTTGAAAAAGAGGCTGAAAATAAAAGACTTGAAAAAGAGGCTGAAAATAAAAGACTTGAAAAAGAAGCTGAAAATGAAAGACTTCAAAAAGAGGCTCAGGCTGAGGAAAGAAGATTACAGAGAGAGTCTGATGAGAGGAAAGAGAAAGCAAAAATGGAACATGAAGAAAAGGTCTTAGCTTTAGAGTTGGAAAAATTGAAATTGACAAGCATGAGTAATGGTAATGATTCAAACAAGGGTTCATCTTCTGGTAAGGCTAATAATGATACTTTTAAGATTAAGTTACCAACATTTAGTCCTTCCAGCGATGACATAATGTTCTATCTGGACAGATTTGAACAAGCATGTACAGCTCATAACATAGACAAAGCAAAATATGTTTATCAGTTATCAGGGATACTGACAGGTAAAGCTCTAAGTATATTAAATATGGTGGATGAACCTGACAAGAACAATTATGAGGTTGTCAGGGCCGCTTTGTTAAAGAAATATCAGCTTAACGAAGACGGCTATCGTCTACAATTTAAAAACATGTTACCTGAAAATGGAGTTGAATTCTCCGAGTTTATTGCAAGAATACGCATTACTTTCTCACGATGGGTTGAACTATCTAAGACGGAAAAAACTTATGAAGGACTTATGGACTTAATACTTAGAGACAAAGTCATGTCGTCTGTCAATGAGTCTTTCCTTGCGTTCCTTCATGAACGTAAACCTAAAACAATAAAAGAAATGGAAGATTTCTGTTGCCAATACGTAACTGCGCACCCACACATAACCATGGGTAACTCTAAGGTGAAAGAAGGTTTACCAGTTGCTTCGGCAGCTCCGTATGGTCAAAACTTTGCTCGTAGATCCCAACAAAATTTTGATAGAAAGAGTAGCGGTAATTTCTGTCAAAATCATGGAAATCAATTTCATGGTGATTCTTCTTCGAAGAATTGGAGACAACCTGATAGTACTCGTTACTATCACCCTAATAATTATAAGCATTTCAAAAGAGGATATGGTAATAGAGGTTATTCCTGCCGAAGACCTCAAAACCAAACAAATAGATGTTCGCATCAATGTGAACATGATAGTAATCGTGGAAACTGGAATTCGAACCAGTATAACAATTACAATAGAGACAATAATAACTGCAGAGATAATAATAACTCTGATAACTTCAGAGGTAATAATAGTCGGGGTAGATCTCAACACAAAAAAAAGAGATATCAGCAGGCTAATGCTGTACAACAGGAAACTGAGGCAGCCTGTAATCATGTTGTTGATAGTAAAAACTTTGACGCTGTCACTAGTTCTGCTTTTGACTTTGAGAGAGCAAACAAATGCCCCAATGCAGTACTTTATTCGAACCGGGTACCATAACTACTTTGAGTTGTGGTCACCCACTTCCCGCTCTTCCTGCTGCTGTTGCGCATGACGGGAGGGGTTCTTTAATTCTACATAAGGGTCTTGTTAATGATACTCCGGTCTCACTACTTTTCGATTCCGGATGCACCACTATTGGTGTTAGACAATCGCTTGTAGATCCATCTTGTGCTACAGGAAGGGTTATTAAATGTGTCACATTTGGCGGCACTCTAGAAAAATATCCTACTGCTGTAATTCGCATTGCCACTCCTTTCTTTACTGGAGATGTGCATGCTTGTCTCTTACCTAATCCTATTGCGGACCTTATTATTGGTCGTATTCACGGAGTTAGGGAGTGTACCCCACAGCAGATTGCTGCTTGGGAAGATAATAACATGCAAGCTACAAATGCAGTAGTTACAAGAGCACAAGCTCTACAAACACCCGAAACTTCACTGAATAGTGATAATGAAGTTGATAGCCAAGATAGTCACTTAGTGATCACTCGTGACTCTTTCATAAAATTGCAAGAAGAAGATTCTTCTTTAAAAAAATTCTTCGTTCTTGCGAAGAAAGGTGATCCGAATCAGGATACAAATAGAAAATCTTGGATTGCAATGAGAAACGGCGTACTTGTACGTATGGTACAAGATTCGGCTACGTCGGCACATTCGCAAATTCTTGTTCCCAAGAGCATGAGAGTCCAAATATTGCAACATGCTCATGACTCGCAATGTGCTGGACATATGGGTTTTGCCCGTACGAAGTCGAGAGTCCTTGCGGCTTTCTTTTGGCCTTTTGTCAATAAGGACATTCGTATTTACTGCCGATCATGCAAGGTATGTCAGGAGGTCAAATCTAGAGGACCACGACATGCTGCGCCTATCCAGGCTGCTGACATTCCTATTCGGCCGTTTCAGAAAATGGCCATAGATATTATTGGCCCTTTTAAGGTCAAGTCGGCCAGAGGACATCAGTTTATCCTTACATGTGTCGATATGTGCACACGTTGGCCAGAGGCTATTCCTCTTAAGAGCATATCTACTACAGATATCGCAGATGCTCTTTGGTTGATATTTTCTCGCTTGGGGTTCCCCAGAGAAATATTGTCAGACCATGGCACTCAACTCATATCTGACACTATGTCACAGGTAATGTCTACCTTACATATTGAACGATCTCTCAGTAGTATCTACCATCCTATGTCTAATGGGTTAGTTGAGCGTCTGAATAGAACGCTCAAGACTTTGCTTGGTAAGATAACTGAAGATCATCCTCAAGATTGGGACAGGGTTTTACCCGCGGCTCTCTTTGCCTATAGAGAAGTCCCTAATGAACACACAGGATTTTCTCCCTTCGAACTTGTCTTTGGCGCGCGTCCACGCGGCCCTATGTCTTTATTACACGATCTCATCACTGCCGATGATATTAGCGATGAAACTCAATCCTCATATGAGTATGTCATTGCTCTTAGACAAAAGATCATTGAGGCATGTAAGCTAGCAACTGCTTCATCAGAAATTGCTAAAGAGAAGGCAAGGCAGTTTGCTAACAAGAATAGATGTCTACGACAACTTTGTCCAGGTGACAAAGCATTCGTCCTACTCCCCAGTAGGGAAAATAGACTTCTTATTGCATGGAAAGGTCCGTATGCAATAGTCTCTCGGATTTCCGATGTTGACTGTGTGGTCGATATTGATGGAAAGCATAAAACTTTCCATCATAAACATGCTTTCGGAATTTCACGAACGTCCGGACTATTTGCTGCCTATTTTCCAGGCAACGGATGATGCTCCTGCACCTCACGGTCATTATTCATCCCTGTCTGTCATTCAGGATGAGGAAGCTACCTTCTCTGATGTCAACCTTCCCCTTCCAGTGGTTCCATTACATTCCACGGAATCTTGGAAAAACGTTTCTGTTTCTCCTAATCTTTCTGGTGACGAACATCGACGAGACTTGTCGATGTTACAAACATTTCAGGATGTTCTCACTGACATTCCTGGACACACAGATGTCATAGAACATGACATAATTCTTACCGACAATAATCCAATTAGGGTTAGGCCGTATCCTATTCCTATACACTTTAGTCGCAAGTGGAAAAGGAATTGGATGAAATGATTCAATTAAATATAATTGAACCATCGACTTCACCATATTCTTCTTCCATGGTTATTGTCCGGAAGAAGGATAAGAACATACGAATTTGCGTTGATTATCGCAAATTGAATCAGGTCACAAAGTTCGACGCTGAACCGATGCCTTTGTTAGAAGATCTACTGATTAGACTTTCTAATTCTAGATTCTTCACTAAACTTGACTTGTCTAAAGGTTATTGGCAAGTGCCTTTAGCAGAGCATGCCAAACCTCTTACTGCTTTTTCTACACCTAGGGGTCTATCTCAATGGAATGTTATGCCTTTTGGTCTCATGAACGCCCCTGCCACTTTCGTTCGCATGATGCGTCGAATTCTGTCACATCGTTCGGATGTCATCGCATACTTAGATGACATCTGTCTCTTCAGTGATACCTGGGAAGATCACTATTTAGGGTTATATGACTTACTGTCCACTCTACGTGAGAATAATTTGACAGCAAAACCTTCTAAAGCTTTTGTTGGTTTTGGTGAAATCTCTTTCCTGGGTCATCGTGTTGGTCATGGTCTCTTGAAGACAGAAGACCACAATACTTCCAAAATACTGAACATCTCTGTTCCTAAAACGAAGAAACAAGTTAGGAGTCTCTTAGGTTTAATTCAATTTTATGGGAGATTTATTCCAAATTTATCTTCGATCATGGCACCTCTATCAACATTGTTGAAGAAAGGTTCGCCTAATCTGGTCCGTTGGTCTGAAGAATGCCAATCTTCACTAGACCAAATCAAGAATATATTTTCTTCTCCTCCCATCTTAAGATTACCTACTCTTGATAGGACTTTTGTTCTTCGGAGTGATGCTTCATCCACTGGGATTGGAGCAGCACTGATGCAAGAATATGCAAATACTCTGCATCCTGTTATGATGGTTTGGTCAATTCTAAAGCTACAAAGATTCCTCCTGGGCGCACATTTCATTCTAGAGACTGATCAGAAAGCTCTTACAGCTATTCAGACTAAGAATTTGAAGAGTTCGAGATCCACTCGATATGCTCTAGCTCTTCAACCTTTTCACTTCACGGTACGAGCTATCCGTGGTGCGGATAATGTGATGGCTGACATTTTGTCTAGATGCCCACATGACTCCAACTAATACTTCTGTCCTATATTTCCATATATTACAGAGTCATAACACACCTATATTTCTACAATAGATTAGCACATCTGTACTTACTTTATATGTACACACTATCGTGCTTTGTTGTCATCTTCTTCTGTTCGTTTTTTAAGATGATAGAGGAGGACTGAGTAGTTAATATAAGGGCCGTTAGTTTAC
>JAMPIV010022789.1:0-58589 GCA_024509875.1 Oreohelix idahoensis | reverse complement strand
TATATTGATTTAATTGGGGGTTTCAGTAAGTAGGTTGATTGTATCTGTATGGGGTTGGTAGGTGGAATGGTTGATTATTTATTATTGGGGTTTAGTGCAACTCTCTCTAAATCAAGAGATCAGATGCTTCTGGAATGGGGAAATTAAGGCCCGCAGTGGCATATGCTAGCAGAAAGTTGAATAAAGCTGAAACCAACTACTCAACTAGCGAAAAAGAATGTCTTGCAGTAATATGGGCGATAAAGAGATTCAATATTTATCTGTATGGGAAGGCATTTAAGTTGCAAACGGACCACAAACCCTTGTCGTTTCTAGCGCAGGCTAGACATGAAAACTCTAGATTACTCCGTTGGTCCTTATTGATGCAGCCATTTGAGTTTAGCATAGAGTATATAAGTGGAAAAACAAATCTGGGAGCGGATTTTTTAAGCCGCCATCCGTGTGATGAGAATCACCCTAAACCCCAGGAAAAATAATAAATTTCTCTATGTGTATATAGAATTATAGACTGACATATAACGTCTGTTTTAAGTGGGGAGGATTTGTCGTGAGAAATTCTAATCCACATATATAAATTAAAACGTAAATGTAAAGCCTAACAAATAACTTCAATAAAAGGAAAGAAGAATGGTAAAGAACAGTGCCTCATTTAAGAATAGTCTTATAGAGTGTTAAATGTGTGTGAGTGTCACAGTGTTGTCACGTGTGGTGGAATAAATTAAATTGTTTATCTGTCTGTTGTTGTTGTGACTTACACGTCATCATATACATACCCTAGACATTCAACGTAGTCATCACAATATTCCAGAATAATTCTGACTGAGGTATAAATATGTGGTAGCAAGTAAGGTCATCTGTAATACACTACCCTTATTAGATACGGATACCTTCACAGCTGATCTCTGTCAGTACACTAAGTCCCCTATAAATATTTATAATATCCCACTTTACCACAGTAAGAGACCGACTCGTCTCTTTTATTCATCTGAGCAACAAGTCTGTAGCCAAGATTGGCGTAAGTAGTGCATTTTTCATTCTATATTTCATTACTAACATGTGAACTAACACACACACACACACACACACACACACACACACACACACACATATATATATATATATATATAATATATATATATATAATATATATATTTATATATATATATATATATATAATATATATATATATATATATAACCATGTGAATTTTAATGTGTGAAAATTGCTACAGGACGCCCAAGTCATTTAAGGCCGGCAACCTCAGTATCTAGAATGATGATTGATGAACCACCACTGCACGGGCTGGTGATTGCTTTATTGCTAGTTTCGTAAAGAGAACTAAAAGCATAAAGTAGTTCCAGGTTCCCTGTGGAACAGGGAGGGAAAGATGAAAGAAAAGATGTACATTCTAAGTATAATACTTACATTTTGAAGCAGTGTAAATGTCCCTATAAAAATATTCACGTTAAAATTAATGTAAGTTTTCAAGCTTAAATCAGTGTAAATGTCTATGTGAAAATATTCATTTTAAAGTAATGGAAGTTTCAAACTTTTCAATCAGTGTAAAACATAGATGAAAACATATTCAATTTATATGTGAACACATTTTAATCAGTGGAGATGTATATGGGAACAGACTCTATCTGTATTATTAACCTCTTTATTTAAATATAAAGTAACTATGAAAGCTATTCTATTTAAATGTAAAGAAAGTTTTATCCCGAAGGATTAAATTTAATTCTCATCGAGGGTAAAGTCTGAGTAATTGGGATGGTGGTATGGGAAGATAGGAATCCATAACTATGGGGTGGAAAACGGCATACTCAGAAGAGCGTTTCGTTCTATTCTTTTACCATAGTGATTGGTGGTACCAGCAGAAAGTACTACCACTGGAACAAGAAGGGAACTGGGGCCTAAGCTTTAAGACGAAAGACGCACGTGGTAGACTCTCCTTGACGTTTCTGCGAAACGAGCTACTCCCGACAACCTTGATCAGAGACGAGCGTGAGCAGAGTGAAAAGAGCCAACCCATAAGAAGGAGCAAAACCGTCATTGACAGCTAAGTTCAAATATATGCTGCCACTTGAACTTCAAGTAAAATCTCACAGTCCCTAAAGACTGTGAGGATAACTTTTCTTGATCCATAACTATTCAAATTATTTCCAACTGTTAAAACCTAAAGTGATTATTAAATTTTGTTATTTGTAATGTTACAAATTTAACTTCAATTTAATCATTTAAAGTTACTGCATGTTTGTCTCAGTCAAATTACTACACACACTTGTCTTAGATTTTTGATAGGAGAATTAAGACTTGGGTTGGTCCCTTCTGAATAGGTTGGAATGAGTGATAGTCACAGTGTGAGATAGAAATACAAAATAGATTTCCACGAGTGAGGTGGTAGAATTGTGATAGAAGCTGTCTCTGAGAGCAAGAAATCTTCTCTCTCTCTCTCTCTCTCACCTATCTTCTACGACAGATCTAGAGTAGTCAGACAGTCTAACACATATACATTATAATAATAATAATAATAGCCCCTTCAGTCATAACTGACTATGGGAATGCGCCCCTGAGGTGACAGCCCTCAGCTGCTTATTTTCCTGGTGCTCCTTTCGACGTTTTCTCCTCACCTCTGCTTCTTGTGTGAGCCTCTCTTCGCCCAATCTGAGGTGGCGCCGTAAATAGCATCGCCACTTAGTGCGATCGGCAGCTTCATCCTCCCATGTTGCTGGATCCATGTCCAGTGCCCTCATATCTCTCTTGCACACATAGCTTATAACCGGTAACTGCTACTTCCCGTGTTTTGCCGACACCTATAGGGTGAAGCTGGAGTGTCCTCTCCAGGGCGCGAGCTTGGGCACAGTTATATGGAGATCAAGCTGTTGCCCATGCAGCATGTTCCCCCTCTCCACACAGCCGGTAGATCCAAAGGAACGGCAGTAGCCGATACAGTTTGGTACCAGCCATGTCGCAGGAGTTGCCAGAATAATGTCGAATCGACATTAGACTGCCTTAGGGACTCCGACTCCGGATTTATCCTCAGGGTTTACTCCCGAAGCCAATTCCATAAATGGATATTCCCGCAAGGCAGCGGTGGTTTGAATTCAGAGTTCCTTCTCTTAGATAAGCTACCAACCAAGGATCACGAGCCCTATCTGCCCGAAGCTGCTGGTTTTAAGGCGCCAGTCGCTCGCCTTTGCCCCTTCTCCCATCAGTGGAAACAGTTCCGCCGGGCTCAAATTGAGCCACACGTGAAGGCCGGGAGCTGGACTTGGTTGTCAGAGGCTGTTTGAGGCGCGTGCCATAGAAGTATTTTATCTGCAGTGAGAGCTTATCCTCACTACAACTCCCGGCAATAACAACCTTTGGAACTACATATACATGTCCCTCGATGGACATATACATTAAATATATATATATATATCCACTCACGTGCACGCACATTCAAGTGACGACAGGTAGACACACAGACGTGGGAAACTATAACAAATGATTATATAGATATTTAGAACGAGCTGACCAACATGCTGATTAATTTATTGTTAAGTTTATTTATCATTGTAAACTTACGTCACAACATGTAAAATTACATCAAAAAAGCATATACACAAAGTCATAAACAAATCAAGGAATGCTACAAGAACTGGTAGACCCACAGTTATGATCTTCCCTCGATGGATAGCCCACAGTCCCGTTAGGAGAAAGATGATAGCACAAAGAGTCCCAGATACATATGATTGAGTCTAAGAGTTTTCCCCGTTTAAGGTATGAACAGACCTGATACTATAATCTAGTTTAAGGGAAAATATTGTTAGAAAACAAACTTGCATGAAGAAAGTTATGACAGCAAATAGGTGCCAAAATACAACGGTAAAAAATAACACTCAGACCTGCGTTCTCTCTATTCATTCAGCCGTGGCCACGTGCGCACATTTATACTTACAGCTTTGATCGCTGCCTCTGGGAACATAATTTTTTCTAGGACCTTCACACAGACCCGTAAATGCAGCCTTGACCAAAAAATCCCCAGTTCCAAAAAGACGTACTGAATTCTCTGTCTCAGGGAACGATTCCTTGGGTGTTCTTATTTTTCGGATGTCTGTTTAAGTCACATAAAAAGTTGTCCAGGCACGAAAGTTAGCAGAGCACAGTCTCACTAGCGTAGGTTTCTAAAAAATGAGGAATGTCAGGTCGGGTGCCTTATCTCAGTATATGACTATATATTTGGTCACCACACTACTAGTCAAAACTCTGTCGGAATGTTACTGATATTTTGCTTGCCACAGCGGGCTGATCTGTACTTAAATGTTATTCTGGAAGAATTAATTCTGGCGCGATAGGCCTTTTACTTCATTTAACTGTTACAGTTCATGTAATGAAAATGTTTAAGTTCTTCACAGATAATGTTCACGTACTAGAACGCTGGCAAAGATTGGGTCACCCCAGTATTCACTGAATAAAGAAAAAACACATATAAATAATTTACATATTATGTACTCAATATAACTGATAATTTAAACTGCAAGCGTAGCTTGACTTATAGTTTACCACTTCCCGTGGAATAAGTTATATTTAAAAATAAAACATCCTGAATTAGGAATACTTACGCATTCCGTCAATACTCAAGATATATCTAGCAATTATAAGTTAGTTTAGAAAAATTATTCTCGTCTGATTATTCAGCAGTTAAATTAAATTCATTATAGCTACATTGTTGTTTGAGCTAGAAATTATAATTTATTCTGTTTTCCACTGAAACACGTCACTAGAAAATAATACAGACTTCATAAATTTAGCGCTCTGCACCAAATCTAATTAGAGAATTAAAATAAGCGATTTAACACTTTATCACTTCACAAAATACTAGATATAATATAATATATTACCTCCAACCAGAATTACAGGCGATCGCACAAACTTAGAATTATATGCTTATATTTATTGGTAGTCTAGAAGTTCGGCAAAATTGTTGCCAAGAACAAACTAAGACTTCGCTATACAGCTTATTCTCTTAGCACGAAACGTCCTGTCTACTGCGAATTTAGAGGACTGAATGAAAATAAAATCTAACTCCCTCCAGTATATATGAAACACCAGACAAAGATCACTATTTCCATAAACTACGCAATAGCCTCCCCTTCTCTTAACACCTCCTGTACATAGATGCATGCCGTAACTGCCATCAGTGCGTCTAGGACACCTCCTATCCTCATTACTGAGCGAGGGGTGAGTGGCAGATCACACTTTTCGCTGAAGCTCTTGAAAAACTGGGTATTCGTAACCGAGAAACTACGTATCAGGTGGGATATCCCAGATACTGTCCCAATGGTCAATATTATGCGAATGCGTCTGGCGCGATTCACACCTCCGTCCAGCTATCGGACCGTGACCGCTCATGGCAAGTGCGAGAAACGCGGTGACAGGTGAAAAATGCAGACGGTATCTCGCCTATAAGTCTGGCGAAAACGAATATTCACAGTTTACGTCCACAACGCAATAACCTCCCGAGCCTGGCATCTACGTAATAACCTCACTAGTGCGTTTCTAAATGAGAAACTAAACCCGGCGAAAGTTAGAATGGGAAAATAGTAATATATATAGTCGCAAACGTACGAATGCGAAAAACACAGGAAAAGGATAAAATGATAATAAAATAGAGGATACGGGTGAAAGAAAAAGAAGAGGATATAGGCAATTTATAGATCATAAATGTCTACGTGACAACACTCTAAACAGAGCTATACTAAAATAATAGAATTCCACTGAGTAAATCAGGGATGGGGGCTTAAACAAGCCGAACTTAAGAAGTGCTTAAATCCTTCACAAAAGCGTCGGCAGAATTACAGAGTTAACATACTCGGCCAAAGCAGTGTTGTTCTCGCTTATTCTGAATATCTTGTGAAGACTCCCTTTGTAATAGAAGTGTCATCACCCTTCTATCTACATCTCTGCCAAGAGTAATCTTGTGCGAAGGTAGATACCCCTGAAGCCCATATTAGACACTCTTGAGTTTTGGCCACTGTTGGACCACTACTGCAAAGAGGGGAGGCAATACCGTCACACACCTCACACGGTTACGCTCATCTGCACATGACATGCGATCCTTTGTTCGCGTGCTCAGACATCGCTAGCCAGATGGAGCAAAGCCACCTTGACATGTTTGATTAATCACCAGCAATAGACGCGTATAAAGCTCTCTATTCCCATTAGATTGCATATCTACTTCTGACCAGACGTTAAATATGTCTGATAGTGTTAAAACAGATTGCCATTAAAGAAATAACATGGAAGCAACGTGCAAAAACACGGCCCATCCTTAAGTTGTCGTGAATTAACAATCTTGAGTATTGGGACACGACGAGGAAATGATATAACCCTTTCGGCATTTGGCTGGTTGTAATTAACAACTATGGGATTATAACATTGGAAGAAATTTATCAAAAGTAACGATCAAAGACAGGCCGGTGATAAATGATTTTGGTAGAATCACACATAGAGGGGAAATACCTTACCTGGTCAAGTAGTAATGCTCAAATGAGTGGTGGTGGGTGGGGTGGGGGGTAACGTCTACTACAATACAGACACCTTACCTTGGGGGTTAGTTAAGATTTATGATTGGGTATCACCCTACAGAACCTCACGGGGTGACATTTGTACATAATTACGATTGGATCTCACCAAGCAGAACCCTACAAGGCGCCATTTGTGCGTGGGCATAAATATAACCTTAACACCTAGCATGGTTTAAGATTTTTCCACTGCATTCCATCTTTGTTAAGGAGAAATCATAGACAGCCAGAATAAGGAGTAATACTAAGGATTCCGTTAAAGGACGTGCCAAAAGGACTCGCAGTAGCTTTTAAAATTAAAAAGGAGCAAAACCACCAGTATAATACTTAGCGCCACAAGTTCGAGGAACCTTACTCGTGTACCCAGTTAGGAATCTAACTCACCTGAGGGATGACGGCATCTTAAAACAGTTGCCCAACATATTACAGCCTTTCTATGCACCAAGTCTGTGTATTAATTCACCCAATATTGAGGTGTGTTGTAACGCGTACGTTTTATTAATTTTTATTTGCATTTTGACATGTATTAATTACTAATTGATATAAAGTTGCATACGAGGCTGGTAGCCTCGTTATATAAAAGAACTGCCACATAAACCACCACTGCAAAGCTGGTGACAGCTTCGTGCGGGTTTCCTCTCACTGAACCAATAGGAGAGGTAGCCCCAGGCTCCTTAGAGCAGGGAGTGGATGATGATAACAACATGGTGTATATATTTATTATGCCCACCTTTTTAAATTAAGCTTTATGTGTATATTTATATATGTATAGCATTATATGCACTCTTCCGCTCTCCTAAAGCACTTTCATCTGACTCGATTGATTGAGGTTTAATGCTCAGGGCAATCTGGCTAAATTATCAGGAAGAAGAAATGGTGGAGCTAAGCGGAGGTCGCCTGATGTATGCACCAGAAGACATGAGACTTAAAAGAGGTATTTGTTTCCTCTCAGTTTTTTTTGTTTTTTGTTTTTTTGGTACCAGTTGCCATAAGTCGACGCTAGACACATACAACAGACGGGTCTTGAGGACATCTTACGAGGCAAACTGAGCAGCTACCCCGGCCTTGCTGCTGCCAAAATATTCGACTCCTGAAGAGAAGGAACAGTAAAAACTACACGGGGACCCAGCAGTGACTGAACCAGATTCCAACTGACCCTACACCGCCAGTTAAGTAAAATACTGGCACAGCATCTTCTTCTTCTTTGTATAGCTCTGTTTTAATATGTATTTTTTTGTTAATGAGTTTGTACGGTTCCTTACAACAAATTCTCTCCAAATGATAAGCTCGACCCTGGATTTGTATTTACTCAGTAACAAAAAAGATTTATTGTGGATTATTTTAGCAACAGGGTTAAAAGAAGTTATTTCATCCATTGATATCTCTGACTCAATTAGCTGACAGCTTCGTGTTGTTCCCGATTGTCTCTAGAAGACAAAGAAAGAACATGACTACTGCTTCATCAAGCATGCCAAAAAAGATGACTAAAATGAGGTTGTGCATTGGGCTGGCAACCTCATCATGTAAAAAATTCCTGAAGAAACCACCACTGTAAGAGTTTGTGCTTTAGTGTGGGCTTTCTCAAAAGTGGGGCCATCTGCACCGGTAGCTCCATGCTCTGTAGGGGGCTATGAGGAAAATTACGATGAATTAACTGAGAATTCGTTGGACGATCCATAAGTGTATCATCATTTCTTATTATGACGTTGAAATAGGCAGCTTCCGATTGGTTGACAAGTAGATCTGGTTCAGAGTGAAGTCTTGATAGTGTGTCAGCATTGGTACGTTGTCATGTAAGTCGATTTTTTTTTAAAGTTGTAGAACATTTGTTGTAAGAGGCGACTAATATGAAGTGTGTGCATGAGGCTGGTCATTTCATCAAGTTAAACTAAATGCTACAAAAACGACCGCTGCAAAAGTGTATGAATAATTTGGTGCAAGCTTCATGTGGACCAGTTGCAGCTCCGTGCTCCATAGATATAAGAGAAATTATGATGAGGATGATGATAATGATGACGGCGATGATGATGAGGATGATGGTTATTGTATGTAAACTTTGTAGAGAAAAAGCAATAAATCTTCAGCTAAATAAGTACAATGGAATTTATATCGTAGTGGTCACTCATATAATACTGTATTACCAGGCTGAAAAACGTACATAAATATCGCTGTAACTTTCGATGTCCTAGTCAAACATTGAGGCCTACGCTGGTCTAAAATACAATGTTGGCCGTTATGTCAGACATAATTTTAAAACGTATCGATGGTCAGGACGTGGAATGTCACGGTGTGAATTCAATTATTTCTGAAGAAGAAATATTCACAGCACAGAAAACCGCTCATGGAATACTTCAGAGTACATAACTCCCAATGACCATTACTAGAAAGTGTACTAAAAATTGACCTACCAGCAGATACTCAAAATAATTTTTTTAAATGTATTTCCAAAACAAGTATGGCCGCGTAGTCTGTTGATTAAACTGTCTGGTTGTGTTAGTAGAATTGAAGATTAGTTCATCAGGTGTGTTTGTCCGTGTGTCAGGTATTAGTCTTTGTTAACGACTTTATTCTTTCAGCAATACTTTCCAATGTTGTACTCTATCTTGTTATGTGTTTTTCTAATGTGATCGTATAGTTTTGTGGTAGAACAGATTGTGTCAGGTTAACACCTGAGATGGTTATGGCCACAGTGTAACCGCTTATTTTAGCAGTAACCTCTTCTGTATTGGTTCCAACTTGACTGTAAACCATCAACTGATACAAACTAGATTTGCTGGTTTCTCACTGAATGTAATTAAACGTTAATGTTATTAGTCTGTTTACACCCACTGTTGCGAGTGTAGTGGTTTGGTCTATATCATCGCCACACAGGCTAATTCAATATATGTGTGCTGCTGACCTGTCACTGTGTCTGGAATGTTGACCTGGGTGTGTGTTGATATGTTCGCACACCACAGTACGTACATAAGGGTACATGCAGGAGTCAAGAAGGGTTGCAAACGACTGGAACAGTTCGATACTGTTTATTCCGTTACAACACAGATACGATGACATAAATGACACACATTCGACAGCAAAACACGAATCATAGTATATAATTTCCACACTGCATCAATACCTAATACGGCCTGTCCTAATCCTGGACTTATAATAGCTTAATAGCTTCATACATCTCCACACTGCAGTTAATATATAATATGGCCTGTCCTAATCCTGGACTGATAATAGCTTAATAGCTTCATACATCTCCACACTGCAGTTAATATATAATATGGCCTGTCCTAATCCTGGACTTATAATAGCTTAATAGCTTCATACATCTCCACACTGCAGTTAATATATAATATGGCCTGTCCTAATCCTGGACTGATAATAATACTTCAACACGCACTAAAGCCTGCATCATCCGGCAGCTTCAATAATCTTCAAAATATGGCCTACAAAAGTACCTTAATACACAGCGAAGCCTGCATCACCCGGCAGCTTCATTAATCTTCACAATATGGCCTACAAAAGTACCTTAATACACAGCGAAGCCTGCATCACCCGGCAGCTTCATTAATCTTCACAATATGGCCTACAAAAGTACTTCAATACATCGCAAAGCCTGCATCACACGGCAGCTATAATAAGGTTCATGTGGCCTAAACAAATCTTCACTGCAGTGTATCACATAGGCTGTACACACAGCGAAATATATAAGTCGACATTTTCTCAAATCCTACGTAGGCATACATTATCCAAAAACACTGGGACTCGACCTACACGGTCCACGCCCAAAACACAACTCCCTCAATCACACACTAGTCCCGCCAAAAAACCCGTCACGAGATTCGGTTGTCTTGAACACCGTTCTCGATAACACATGCAGACTAGCGAGCTATTCACATGACTCAAAACAGTACAGAATAAATACATTAAACAGCGTTCACACGCTTATCTGTACTCTGTCACCCGAAAATAGGAAAAGATAATTCTATCCTAAAGTCAAACAAGTATCCGCTTAATCAAGCGTTGCAACTCGAAATTTAATATGTTCAAAACATTCTAAAGATTACTTCCCCTTCCATAAGTTCCACTTGCAACACACAGGTATTTTGAGGCAATGGGGAACCTCATTTTCCAGGTTCTTTTGTAAGCAACCCTACGAATGACAAATTTGTTCAACGTAGATGATCTTCACAAACACCAACGTTCACCAACACTATCCACAACAGTGAAACTTGACGCCATGTATTTCTTAGACGTCACGACAGAATTACATATAATGTTTTTACAAAATCCAGGTGTCGTTTATATATTTAATTAGACTTAAAGGTTCTTACAGTTTTTCCTTTTTCACAATGTTTGCAATTTCACAACAACGTAATACATAGTTGGATAAATTCTCCTAAGACGTTAGTCAGTCTTGTCGTTCTTTCTTATTCGACGTCAACACCAAATTATTTGCGTAGAATAACTTGACTGTTGTATCAACTTCGGAAAAATGTAGCTATAGTGGTTCTCCTGTATTCGATATCATTGGCATCCAAAATTTATAAAATCTCTTTAAGATTTGATATTGTATTTGAGCAGGCACATCTAATAATATACTACTCGTCAAAAGTCAAGGGCCACTTAGAAAAACCTTGGTTGAAACCATAAAACAAATCTGATATAAACGTAATTGGTATCAGTCAAAACGGCATTTATTGAATACCAAATTGACATGTCACGTAAAGAAATGGAAATACACATTCAAACGCAATGAAGCTGTGAAGTGTGTCACCCACCTTTTCAAAAGTCACACAATAGATATTGGACAAATAGACATTTCAAAATCGGGTATGACCACCGTTTGCAGCAAGGCATTCAAGACAGCGTAGACGCATCGAGTCCACAAGGTATCCTGAGGAACAGCTTGCCATTTCTGAAGCAGAAATGCAGTCAGCTGTGCAACATCCATTGGAAGGGGGTGCTTTGTTGACAATCTTCGACCAAGGACATCCCAGAGGTGCTCAATTGGAGAAAGGTCAGGTGAATGAGCTGGCCACGCCATCCTGATGGTCCCATGTTGCTGAATAAACTCATTCACCACACGAGCTCGATGGGGTCGAGCGTTATCATCTTGGAGGATGGCATTACCACCTGTGGCCTCCAGAACAGGCTGAACAATTGGTCTCAAGATTTCGTTCTGGTATATTGGGCCGGTCAAGTTGCCTTGAATGATGTAGAGTGGGGTCCTGCCGTGTCTGTAGAAGCCTCCCCAGACAATGACAGAACCCCTACCATAACGATCCACCTCTCGAATTGTGTCATCAGTAAATCGCTCTCCTGGTCGTCTCCAAACTCAAATCCTGCCATCATTGAATGACACAGTGAAGCGAGATTCATCAGTGAAGAGAACTTGACTCCATTGTTGCCTTGTCCATCGGATGTGCTCGCGACACCAAGCAACACGGGCTCTGTGATGAGCAGGAGTAAGAGGGATTCTGACTGCAGGACGTCGAGCAGCCAGTCCAAATTCATGTAAACGTCTGCGAATGGTGCTTTGACTGACATTAACGTTTACAGTTTGTCTCAGCTGACATCTTAGAGTGGAACAAGTCACTGTTCGATGGCGCAGGGCTGACAACAAGAGGTACCGGTCATCATGTCTATTGGTGCATCTAGGGCGACCTGGCCAGTGGCGATCCTCCACACTTCCTGTGGCCTGAGATCTCTCCAAAATTCTTTGGATAATAGAGTGTGACACTGCAAGCCGTCTAGCAACCTCACGGACAGATAAACCACTTTGAACCCACGCTATAGCCCTCATTCTTTGTAAGGTGTCAAGACTTCTTCTCGGTGGCATGGTTTTTGCAAGTGATGAAACTACCCTAAGTCTGCTGATTGTAAAACAAATTAAGAGTGAACTCTGTTCACGAAAAGTCGCCATTGCACGTGGAATGTCAATCAGCACGATTACTTCACCTGTCTGGTTGTACGGAAGTTTGAAAAAACAGATTAAAAATGTGAATTTATGGTCAGCAAACCAAATTGCACGTGATCACCATGGTTGTCGGTGAGTTGTTTTTATGCTTAACGTGCATGGAGGACTGTCAGAGGAAGATATTACACCCATTTTTACTAAAAACTTCCTTCATTTAATCATTCTATGCGCTTATATAAAAGTGTATTGAAAAAAATAGGGTGGCCCTTGACTTTTGACGAGTAGTATATATAGATACTTGTTACCTCTCCTTTGTTAGGAAAACTTGCACCGAAGACGTAGTGCTTGATGTTGAAGATTTGCTGTCTAAGAGTGATGGAGAGATCTTTTTCTTATTTATGTTTCTATCTCTAAAATTTTGAATATTGGAGTCTAAAGTGTTGCTCTACTTGCTACTGGCCCTGCTGTCTCTATCTCTCTCAATGATCTCTCTCTCTCTCTCTCTCTCTCTCTCTCTCTCTCGCTGCTGCTCTTTTGATCAACGTGATCTTAGTTTTTATAATTCTACTTTTTGGAACCGTTCTCACGCGCTGTTTTATCTGTTGACAGACATTCTATTTATTTAATTCTTGAAGCCTGTATTATTTTATGGGACCTCAAGACGCAGCAATAGAGACCGCAGTCAGCGACTCATAGCTTGACTGCCTGCGTCAGGACCAGCGAACCAGAGCTGGTCAAGACCGCACTCCACCTCCACGTGGTGGTCCTGGAAACAGTCTGCAGCTGTGCAGTCTGGCTGAGCGAGTGTGGATCGAAATGGGAAGGCAAACCCGGTCCTAAAAAATGCTGTGCAGAAGTCGGATGTGTTGACCGAAAGGTGCAGATATCACAGCTTAGGCGTAAACAGACACAACGCAACCACCGTCCTTTTTAGGACGAACGAAGAAGAAGAAGTATTATTTTATAATTTCGAGTGCGTATGAATGCTTCTAAACGCATTGTAGTTACTAGCATCAAACTTAATTAAGGACCTTTCCTATATATTTTGAGAACCACTGCTGATGCAAACTTTTTCAGTCACTTAGAGCGACCTATCTATTAATCACTTTGACAAACAGCGGGTCATAATGATCTGCTTGTACTGCAGTAACCTCATTGTATTCTTTTATTTAAAATGAAAACATAATTGATGCTAATAATTGACGTTCTATATTGTCTGCTAAATTATCGTTTAGTCTTCTTAAACATGAATAAAACCGCCTGTGCTTTGCACGCGGCTACACGAGAATTAACATATAAATACCAGAATAAATGATAATGATAAAGAAAGAAGAAAGCACTTTTAAAAAAAACTCCTCTCTCTCTTCTCTTCCCCCCCCCCCCCCCCCCCCCCCCCCCACACACACACACCACACACATCAGTATGAGAAGTAAAAAAAAAAAACTACCAGAACTAAAAAATCAACAAATGCCCAGTAGGTACATGTCAATTGCAGTATGAAAGGTAGGAATATGCAGTAAAACAAAACCTACTGTGACAGTGCCATAGTCATCTCGCCTGTTTTTCCACCGCCATTTTGTCGTTATGTGGCAGCCATCTTTGTTTACATCTAAAAATAGCTACCTTAGTAGTGCCGATACGGATAGCAGCCAATCAGAGAAGAGAATCGTCCAGGCTAGCGCGGCAGTTGAAAATTCTTTATTGATTCTGGTCGCCGTCGCAGAGAGAACAAGCTTTGAGAGCTGAAGTCTAGTTCAAGAACATGCCTAGGACTTAAAGTCTACGAACACTGTCTGGGTGTTCGGTAATATTAAATGTTGATCTGTATAAGGCTTTGTGTTGCTTGAATTGCTAAGTCTGCTGCTGAGAGGGTTGCAAGCAACCAATAATTGCAACCTCTGTCAAACGATCCTTAATAAATTTTCTTAGTGCATGGGTCTTGGGTGTGAGGTAGCCACATCGACATAAGTTCACCTCAACCACAGCTAGCCCCTGTCACACTACAAACCCCTCAAAATGCAACCGGGTATAAGGAGATTAGCCTAGGAACACGGAAGGGGATACACCATAAAGACTGACGGAATTGCCTCCCCTGCTTTGCAGTAGTGGTCCAACAGTGGCTAAAACTCAAAAGTATCTGATATGGGCCTTCAAAGGTGTCTATCTTTGCACAAGATTACTCTTGGCAGAGATGTAGATAGAAGGGTAATGACACTTCTATCACAAGGTAGTCTTCACAAGATATTCAGATAAGCGAAAACAATGCTGCTTTGGCTGAGCACGTTAATTCTAGAATCTGCCGACAACTTTTGTAAAGAATTAAGCAATAATTAATTTTAGCTCGTATAGCCTGATTTACTCAGTGGAATTCTTATTATTCTAGTATAGCTCTGTTTAGAGTATGTTTAGTAAATTGACTGAGACAAACATGCAGTACATTTAAATCGAAGTTAAATTTGTAAAATTATAAATAACAAAATTTAATAATCACTTAAAAGTTTTAACAGTTTGAAAATAATTTGAATAGTTGTGAATCAAGAAAAAGTTATCATCACGGTCGTGATGGGATGTAAATTTTTACAAGAAGTTCAAGTGGCAGCATATATATTGAACTTAGCTGCCAATGACGGTTTTGCTCCTTCTGATGGGTTGGTTCTTCTTACACTGCTCACGCTCGTCGCTGGTCAAGGTTGTCGGGTGTAGCTCGTTTCCCAGAAATGTCAGGGAGAGTCTACAAAGTTGGTCCCTCGTCTTAAAGCGTAGGCCACTTGTCCCTTCTTGTTCCAGAGATAGTACTTTTTGCTGGTACCACCAATAAGACAACTCCGGCTCACATACTTTTTTGCTCAGAGGAATAAAAGGCACTGGCAGATGCCTTATTTCACGTGTACTTGGGGTCGTTAATTTTAACTTTAATTCCCTCTCTGACTCCGTGTTTTCTTCAGTTTTTCAGACAGTGGCTTTCCTTATTAAATTGATGGAGATTTCCTGGGCTGTTTTGTAAGTCCGTCAAGATTCTCCAATAAAAGGTCCGGCCTGATAAAATGGAATTTCTGACTTCTAACCTGGCAAGTCTGGTGTCTTGGCAAGCTCGAATCTCACAGGACTGACTGAAGCGTCAGGTTATATTCCTTCCTGCCCTCGCATTTGTTTGTTACGAAGCTAAGTAAAAAGCCAATCGTTTTCAAACATGCAGGTCCCGTGGGGAAATTTGAGAGATCGAGAAGACGGGGGCGCCCCAATCCGTTATGTGTCAAAGATGACAGACATTAGGCAACGTAACAACAAAAAATTGCAGCCTAGAAAAAACAACACAAAAAACACATCCAATGTAAATATATTATTGTCACGTGGTGTGTATTGGGGCAACTACGACAGTAGTTTTCGCCGGAAATAGCCTTTGAGATATTAGGTAGAAGGTCTCCAGAAATTGGCTCGTTAAGAAAAGAATAAAGACCTAGTCGGATAGGGACAAGGAGACAGGGAATGCAATATGCCTTTCCACTGGCAGTGTTCTCTAGTTTATTATATGGAAAAGAGTTCGGTTACCCCACGGAACCTTAGCTTCTGCCTTTAGATTCCCGGTCAACCGAATAAAGCCCCCCAAACCTCAACAGGAGTGAAGAAATACACATATAAGTTAATGATTTAAACACCGACAGCTCGTGTGAAACCATTAACGAACTAGATAATGATTTCTAACCTAATATTGGGTTTATTAATTAAAAATTTAAATAGCAACAACACTAAGGGTTAATAGAAATGGTGTAGGAACGTGATGATGGTAAAAGACGATTCACACAAAAGCACACAGATGAGATATTAATATTGTAGTAAATTACACAGAAGAATGAACTTGTGTAAAGCAAAATGATGATGATATGATATTTTACGTGTTACCAAAATGGTGAGTAATCTACACAGTCCACGTGTCTCTAACTGCTTCTCCCGGGTAAGATGATTCACATGTATGCATAGAATGACCCAGGTTGTTATAAGGTATGTGGAGTAGGGTATCTCTATATTATACTCAATAACTTGAGTATGTAATCGTGATTCAAGAAATATACTTTGGAGGTAAGCTCATTTGGTATAAATATGAGAATCAGTTTTTGAGCTCTTTAGCTTGACTTCAGGTGGTAAGCTTCCGATGGAGCTGAACTTAATACTGGAAAAGGCAATCAACTGTGAGCTTTAGATTGACTCATGTAGTAAGCTTTCGGTGAGCTGAACTGGATATACCCATGAGAATCAACCTGCTAGCTTTCGCTTGACTTACGTAATAAGCCTTCGAGTGATTTAAACTTGATTTTAAATATGTATTGAACTTATGGCGCATGATCTCTATGAGTTCAGTTCTAATGATGATAAATATATTGTGCATGAGAGTGTATGCACATGGAAGACTGTGATGTTGATTTAACAAGCTAGATGAAGGTAAAGTATGAATTATTAATTACTTCCTATCAGCCTATCATCTTAGAATTAATTGAAAACTATCTTCCACACATGTAGCTATGAATGATGTTAATGGCGAAAGTGATCTTACTAAAATTAAGAAAAAGTATTAATAATTTTCAAACGATACACTAACCTGTTTCCTTTCGCAAACTCCCGTAAGAACACAATACACCACAGATAAGAATTATTTTATCTACACCAAATTAATTGCAGGCTATGCCCTGGGATATTCTCTACACCACAATGTTGAAAACTGGAATGCTCTCTAGCGAGTTTCGCGGTACGTTATGTCGCTGGTTTAGCCAATGCGTTCCTCCCCTCAACCAGTTACTAGGCTTCCATCTTGTGACCCAGACCTTGGATCTTTCTTGTCCCCTGTCAGTCTAAAATGGGTTGGGCTATTCGCCACCAACTTTCCTTCGCGTTGCCTGTCAGTCTTTGTCAGACCACCCGGTGTTTGCTGATTGGCCGGCTAGTCATGTAAATTTATGTCATCCTTTGTGAGACAGTTCTTCGTAAGCCGGCTAACGAGTCCCTTTGTCGTGCCGGGCTATTGTATTTCATGGCGGTTTGTTTAAACAGGCTGAGAAGACTTCTTCACCAGGCTAAGCTGGACATCTCCCAAAATAATCAATATTTGCGTAATGTGGCCGCTCCGGCGCCATTGTCACAATGTGGTGACCCGTCGCTTGTTTGGTCAGCAGCCGAGCAATAAAGAGACTAATCCTGTGTGTCAGTCGCGTTCTCCTCAAAGTTAACAAAAGTCCAAGGTGGTATGTCTCGTGATGTTTCCCCGGGAAATTAGATATCAAAGAAATTGTACCGTGCCCAGGTGTTTGATTTTGATGAAACCAGATGTGTTTCACCAAATTTATCACGAGGCAATGTGGACTTCAAAGGATAATGCAAGGTGGAGGTCTAATACAGTTTAAAATCCAGTCGTGATTAAAAGATTACATGAACAGCGATGAAATAGCAAATGTGGGATGAAAGAGCGCAAGGTGGGAAAAAAATAAAATAAGAAAAATGTAGGAAAAGATAGAATGATAAGGCTTTGGCGCTCGTTTATCACAGTTATATAAAATAAAGAAAACTATATACCACATGAGGTTGAACTGGGTATCCCATGCATAAGACAAACCCCAGTTTTCTCGTGTATGGGCAAAAAAATCAAAACAAAATGTTTCTGGAGATGAAAACGATCTCTTTGTCTTTCTCAACAAACTGTGTCATTCTTGTATGCCACGACCTTTAATGGTAATATTGTCAGATATTATCATTTGTAGCTAGATCTTGCGACTATATGACCGAGTTAGCAATACATGTTTACTGTCAGCGGTAAATCTATTTGTTTAAGTTAAATTACATTTCTAAAGTTGGAGCAGCGGTAGCACAGTGGTTAGTGCACTGACCTCCTAGCTCGGTGGTCCATGGTTCGATCCCCAGTTGAGGTGGGATATTTTAGACTGCAAACGGCTCCATGGTCGACCCAGCCTCATGAATTGGGTACCAGGGCAACTTCTGGGAAGGTTAAGGCGGGCTGCGTGATGCTGACCACATTACCTATAGTGTGCCGATCGTCAAGAAAATATGGGCCTAACTCCATATTCCCAAAATGCCTCAATGGGCGTGTAACGGGATCCTTTACCTTTTTTACATTTCTAAAGTAAACAGTTGAGGTGTACATATGGACTGTATATATATATATATATATATATATATATATTTATATATATATATATATATATATATATATATATATATATATATATATATATATATATATTATATATATATATATATATATATATATATATATATAATATATATATATATATATATATATATATATATATATATATATATAAATATATATATATTGTCGTTTAACTCTTTGTATGGGAGCCGCGCTGGTGTAATGGCTTCGGCGTTGTACTGGCGACCAGGTGTTCATGGTTCAAACCCGGGCGTCAGCGTTTGAAGAAATGTTTACGGCCGGAAATTTGACTGAATAGCCTGAACGGCTCCTGTGATAAACCCTCTGTGGATGGGAAGGAGCGAAGCTCCTGACCGGGTTGGAAGGAAAGTCCTCAGGTTCCCCAGCCTCGCAATGACATGTCATTGGGCCGAAGGGCTGAAAGCCCAAGTGCCGCTGGTTAAGGAAAAAAAAAAAAAAAACTCTTTGTATTGATGCCTACACACACACACGCCTGAAATAACAAACGGAAGATGGGAAAAATAACAAACAAGATGAGTAACATTTAGTGCCTAATGCGTCGTCATTGCAAGCATCGTGTGGGGTTTGGGGAGTGACACGAGGATTTACTTATCATCACAACCAGCTGTCCCCTTCGTGACACATATGATGTAGGTGCAGCAAAATCCCGACTGTCTGGATATCCCCACTTCCGATACCTAGGATTCGAGGTGGCTTGAAATCCTCATTTCCAGATGGGACCCTACCCTGTGGCGTCACTAGGGTTGGTGTCACCCAGTGTGGTAACTCATGGTGTCACTCCCGTATCAGATCATACCGAATCCTTAGTAATGTTTTTTTGTACTAATGTTACTCGTAAATCGCAATTCCCGTATATCACTGAATGTAATGGTAATAGTAGTGACATAAACAACTAACAAAATTAAAATTACACCTTTAAATTACAATATCATACGCACAGCCTAAATGTATTTACATTTACATAGTTTCATGTGGTTAAAGTGAAAATTTGGTAAGAAAACAGAATAATTCGAAGTAAAAACGTAGGTATATTGATACAGTAAATGTAAGCTGGGCTTACGAAAAATGTTTTTGTGGTTATAACTAACTACAGGGATATCTTTATAAAAAATAATAAATTTCTGCTGAAACACTGCACAAAAATTTAATAGTCATTTTGGTGCCACCCCCTCTGATGGTGTCACCCGGTGCGGTTGGCACCCCCCTGGTGACGCCACTGACCCTACCACCGCATGCGCACTGGTAGATGGGGTACCCAATACCCTATCCACGAATCTGGTACTAATTATATCAGTAATAATAATAATCATAGTGACGATAATAATAATAATAATAACTATAACTCTAAAAGCAAATTATATGCTCTGGTAGTAATGATAATCGTCACACAGAGGGAGTAGCCATCTTAATGACACAGAAAGCAGCAGCATCGCTTATCAGCTGGGTACCTATCAATGAGAGGCTAATATTAGCTAGATTTCAGACACGATTTTTCAAGCTCTCAATTGTACAATGTTATGCGCCAACTAACGACGCTCTTGATACCACAAAAGATTACTTCTATGAAGCACTTCTAAGTACCATCAACACAATACCCAAGCATGACATAATAGCAGTCATGGGCGATTTTAACGCCAAAGTAGGTGACAACAACGATGGAGTACAAAGATATCTCGGCACTCATGGCATAGGCTGTATGAATCAAAATGGCGAAAGACTTCTAGAACTTTGTGAAATATCAAACCTCGTTGTGGCAGACACCATCTTTCCACATAAGAATATCCACAAGATAACATGGAATTCACCTGATGGCAGAACTAAGAACCAGATAGATCACTTCTGCATAAGCGCAAAATTTCGCTCATCAGTTCAAGACGTCAGAGCATACAGAGGTGCAGAGATCGGAAGCGATCATAACCTCTGCATAGCTAAACTGAGAATTAAACTGAAGAAGTTATACCAACAGAATAAAAATAGAAGAATAGATGTACACAGACTGCAATCAAATGATATAAAGGAGGAATATAATGTCAAAATGAACAACTATTTCGATGCTTTAGGCAAAATTGACAACGATATCACTACCAAGACAATCGATACTAAATGGGAACAACTGAGAACAGCAATGACAGAAGCAGCAGTAGCGACCACCGGATACCTAGTACATAAAAAGAAAAAAATGGATGAGAGAAGATACTTGGGATAAAATACAAGAAAGGAAAACAGCAAAACTTAAACTACTAGCGGCAAGTACACATAATGCAGTTGAATCTTGCAAAAATAACTTATAACTTGTTAAATAAAGAAGTGAAGACAAAAACTCGAAGAGATAAAAGACATTTCATCAATGAACTGGCCGTAGAAGCTGAAAATGCTGCAAGAACTGGTAATAGTAGGTGCCTTTATCAAATTACAAAACAACTATGTCACCAGCCTACTGCTATGGAAACACCTGTTAAAGGTAAATTAGGGAATTCAATACCAACAGAAAAAGAACAAATGAAGAGATGGGCTGAGCACTTCATGGAGGTGCTAAACAGACCACCACCAACAGTAACACCTGATTTTAATAATGAAACACCCACAACCACCTTGCCAATAACTTGCGATGAATTCACGTTGAACGAGATCAAACAAGCCGTTAAAAGATTTAAAAATTTTAAAGCTGCTGGAGTTGACGAAATTTCAGGGGAAATGATTAAAGCAGTTAATGACAACAACCTCTTGAGAATTTTAGATATTATAAATGAAGTATGGAGAGAAGAACAACTACCACAACAATGGAAAGACAGTATTATTGTAAAGTTACCGAAGAAAGGTGATCTATCAGACTGTAATAACTGGCGTGGTATATCTCTATTATCAGTATCTTGAAAATTATTATGTTGCATGATGTTAGAAAGACTTAAATTGCATGCTGACGAAAAGATCAGAGAAGAACAAGCGGGTTTCAGGCCGAAACGATCATGTATTGATCAAATATTCACACTAAGAACAATTATAGAAGAATCAGTGGAAAAGCAATCGCCACTTATTATCACCTTCGTCGATTTTCAAAAAGCCTTTGATAGTCTACACCGCCCATCATTGTGGAAGATACTTACAATCTATGGTTTTCCAACAAAATATGTGAATATAATCAAAGCGCTATATGACAATGCAAGATGTTGTGTTAGAACAAATAAAGGGAATACAGAATGGTTTACAGTAGAAACAGGTGTGAAACAAGGCTGTATTATGTCACCACTACTTTTTGGAATAGCTATTGATTGGGTTATGAGAAACTATACCCACAATGAACAATTAGGTATAAAATGGACAAATGGAAAATTCCTGGGGGACCTGGATTTCGCAGATGATGTAGCATTCTTAAGTTCAACACTAAGACAATCCCAAGAAGCAATAAATAATTTGTGTCATCTCTCGGTTAAAATAGGTCTCCAAATAAATGCCTCTAAAACTAAAGCTATGAACTTTTCTAACGAGACCTTTGATATCATCTTGAACGGGGAAAAAAAAAACTACAGAAAGTTGAAAGTTTCAATTATTTAGGCAGTAAAATGACTCAGGATGGTGAACACAACAAGAGAAATCCATAACTAGAATTGCTTTGGCAGCTAGCGCCTTCAATAGATTAATCTAACATTTTGGAAATTACGATCATTGAATATACATACCAAGCTTCGTCTCCTGTTTAATTCAAATGTTATCTCAGTGTTAACATACGGCTGTGAGAGTTGGAAAATAAAAAATCATTGGAGAACAAGCTGAATACATTCGAGAACAAATGTCTTAGAAAACTCATGAAACATCAGTTGGAAAGAAATTCAAGACTAATCGACAAATAAGAGAAGACTCTAGGCAGAAATATGTCTCCGACTATATAAGGAAAAGACGATTGTCATATAAGTGGCGTCACAACGAACAACCTGGAGAGCACTGGTTTCTGCCTTATGCGCCGTGTTTGGTGCTTAAAGAATTTATTATTATTATTATTATTTATAACTCTAATTAAAAATCTCACTATGGATCCGTGATATGCATGGGGAGCTGAGAAGTGGCTCTGTGTAGGACGTGACAATGTCTTGGGAGATCCCAGAACCAGAGGCGTCCCTAAAGTGTTTAGCACCCGGGGCGGATCCTAACTTTGCCACCCCTTCTCCCATAAAAAACACACAAGTACATTTTAAACAGTAAATACTATCATAATAGTGTCCGGTGGCACCCCCTTTCTGGCTGTCACTCGGGGCGGACCGCCCCCTCGCACCGCCCTTAGTACGCCACTGCCCAGAACCAGAGTACATTAATTTAGCTCTGCATCTTTGGAGAGAGCCCCCTTGAATGCCACGCGCTACTTACTCCTAGTTTGGGACCAGATGTGATGATCCTTTAATTCAAGCCAGGCTGGAGAAACTGCAGCTTATGACTTTAGCTCAACACGTTTCGAAATGGCAGAAAAGCCACAGGAAAAGCCCATATATATAGTGTAGATAATGCAAAGGATTCTTCAACTTCGTATTGGCTGCAAATGAGCGAGAAGCTCAGCAGCCCTAGTTAAACAACAACAACAATTATGCGTCAAAATATATCATCATCATCATAACCCTCCACTCCCAAAGGAGCATAGGCCTTCAACAAACACATGCCGAGTCCTCCTGTCACGTGCCATCATCTCAAGTTCTTTCCACGTTCTCCTCATCATCAAAATATATATTTCACACATATTTAATGTGTAATCAACAATGATTTTCTCAATTTCTCAGTGTCCAAGGTTCATTTCCAAAAACAAACAAAAAAATCTATAACAATGACTCATAAACAGAAACATGGGATGGAGATCTCGCACAAATGGTATCCACGTGATTGTTTACGACAACGACGTAGAAACAGTTCACACTCACGTGGATATCATTAGCGCAAGATTCTTGTTCTTTCCTTGTATTGTTATTTTCTCTAATTATATCCGTTGCAGTGGCTAGGCATTTCTTCTCGAAACGTTCCCTCATAACGATATCCTGTTCGTAACTTAGGCTGTGTCATACATATGACTAATGTCACAGTAAATTGAATACTAACCCTCAAACCTTAAGCTTCCCCCACCTCCTTAAACTAAGGTGACCATATTTTCAAAATCCTAATCCGGGACAAAATAGTAGATTTGACCTATTTCAATGCAAAAAATCGGGACAAAAGGGTAAATAAAAGGTCAAAAGTCGGGACATGTCCCGGAGAAATCAAGTTGATGTCAATTTAAAATAATATACATTTTATATATACCTTTGAATAACATTGAATAACATACATTTTACTGTATAAGTTTAACTACTTAAACTAATAAGAGAGAAAAACATCAATAATCCTAACTTAAGGTGAAGCTGAGTTACTGTACTTTTCAGATGAGTGGATTTTTATCAATAGGTCCTTCTTTGCAAGCAGCATCTTAAAAAACTCGACACATGTTTCCTCACAGTTCACTTTGGTTGTCAACATAGCTTTCAAAGTTTGAACACCTAGCTGTGTTTTATCACTTGCCCATAAGCTGTTCATCAAAGAAAACACCCTTTCTGTGGCAGCATTTGTTCCAGGTAGACAGAAAAAAAAACTCTGCCAACTTCAAAATATTTGAAAATGTCACATTATTGTTTTTGAAGTGGGAAACCATTTCAATCCAACGTTGTGGTGGCAATGTTTTTTTGGCACTCCATTCACTAATTTTCTGAGAAGTAACAAACTGCTTCATATAGACATATTCGTCATAAATTTCAGTTTCTGTAAAGTGGGCTGAAGGTAATGTTTGAATCACTAGCGATGATGATATCTCAATATCTGCCCAAATTGGTATTCTGTTCAGCGTTACCCAGCTGTAGGATTCTAGGTCTTGAAATTTTTTTGCAGCCCATTTATTCAAATAATTGAAAGCTGTTTCATAGAACGAAGAAACGCTAGCATGAAACTTTTTCACATTCTCCTTTGGAAGTCCTTCCATTTCCAGCTTTTCAAGGATTAGCTTAACTCTTGATGGCAAGAAGCAGTCTTCCAGTTTGGACTTCAAAATAGTTTTCAACCTGGTGATGCTGTCAATGACTTCAAACACAGTGACCGTCTTTTCCTTCTTTTTTTTTTTTTTTTGCACTGCTTCGTGGAATGGAGAGGCCTGACTGTGAACAAAAACAAGCCATGCCTCAGATAGAGGATTTTCAAAGAATGTCTGTATAAAAACTGGGCATCTGTCTTGAGATTGAAAATGTGATTTTAGAGGCAGGAACATCTGAAGAAGCCTTTCAACAGCAGGCAGCAGAGCAAGCCACCTAGTCTGAGTATAACCTAAGATAATCTGGAAGTCTGTTTCCACAAACTGGCAAAACTCCTTGAGTCTTTCAACCCGTACTGTGTATGATTTGAAGAGTAGATAAATTTTAGCAATAATCAGCTTGACATCAACAGGCAGTACATCTGCAGCTGTTCGAACAGTTTTGTGGAAAATATGACCTGCACACCCAACTCCTATAAGACCATGTCCAAGGTTTTCTTGCAGTTTTTTTAAAACATTGTTCTGTTCTTTCCTTTCAGCACCTTCAAAATTGGAATTTGTGTTGTCTGCGCATAATCCAACTACTTTCCTGTCTAAACCATTTTCAGTTATGCAGTCATTAAGAAAACTACTTACAATATCAGATGTTTCACCTGGCAATGACTTTAACTCTAATATTTTAATTTTCACTCTATTACTGTGATCAAAGTATCTGACAAGCAAAGGAAAAATCTTGAATTCTTTGTGGTTGGATGCATCTGTCAGTACAGAAATAAATGTAGACTTTTCTAGGTCACACCTTAACTCATTTAGAATATGGGGTGCCAAGACATTTCGAATAATGGCTTCTGTTTTCGTACGTGCACATGCAAATTTTGGCTCTAAAGTAATCTGAAGTAATTTTGATGTGCAATCCCATAGACCTGAAAGTATGATTGTGTAGCACTGTATGGTTTGCAAAGGTGCCTTCTATAGCAGCTAATTGCTCTTCTTGGTCACCAATTTTATCAGCTCTGAAGAAAGTGGTTAACGACGAGCTTGATGCAGCTGTAACGACGGCTCTTTTATGTTTCTCACTGCTTATGTGGTTCTTAATATCACCACGTCCACTATGGCTTATCGAAAACCCGGAGGCACATATATTGCATCGTACATTGAAGTTTGATGTACTCTTTTTGTAAATCTTCATTGAAACTGCATTTACGCTTTGGTACCATTTTCTTACAACAATAACAAAATATACACAAATAGTTCACCCTTTAAATTAAATAAACGTATACCGTAAGCAAAATCTTGGTACTTTACCACTACCTAAATTTTCAAATAACTGCGAATATCACATTGGAACTTCAAAACTAATTCGCGGTCCTGACAACCTCTTGTGCTGTTTCGGCGCCAGTTCACTAATAATAAAAAATTCCCTGAAGTCAGCCACGGAATAATAATTTTTTTTTTATCTGTGAGATTTATGCCAAATTGGCAAATTCGTCCAAAACCGGGACTTCTTCTTCTTGCGATCGCATCTTTGATGATTACACCGTCAGACGAGTTCTCATGATGAATTCGACTGTTGTTTGAAGTTCCTCTTTAACTCCATATAGCTTTGAGTTTACTGTTGAGTCATTGGGCCAGTATATCTTTCTTAACTGGTCATACAGAGGACAGTCCTGTAGAACATGCTCAGCAGTTTGTTCGTTTTAATCCACATGTGCACAGTGGTGAAGCAGACAATCGTAGCTTGTGCATGTGTTTATTCAGTTTGTTATGCCCTGTCCTGAGTCGAAAAATAGTTGTCTGTCCCTGCCGGTCGAGAGTGTGATAGTCGTCTTTGGGTTGGTTCTGTTCTCTTCTGATAGTCTGGATAGCTCTCTTTTTCTCAAAGTATGTGACTTCATTATCTTCTTGTTCACATTCTCCTCCCTTTTTTGCAAGTTTATCTGCCTTTTCATTTCCGGGTACACCACAATGAGATGGTACCCACTGAAGTATGGTTCTCTTTTTGGCAGCTACCTTGTTTAGTTTCATTTCTCAGATGCGGGAGTTTACCACCCTTGAGAGCTTGCAGGACAGACAGTGCATCTGTGAGGATGACTACCTGGTGGCAGTCAGAGTTGGTGTTATAAATCATATTTGCAGCTTGCTCTAGAGCTTGAACCTCAGCTGTATAGTTGGAACAGAATTTACCAGTGGGAATGTGCCTAGTCTCATAGTGGTTGTCAGGATATGAGATAAAGATACCGGCACCTCCATTCCTAACAGCATTAGTTGCTGATCCATCTGTATAGGCATGTATCCATGATTGATCGGGATAGCTTTCTTGGATCATACTCAATGTAGCAGTTCGTTTTTGCAGATCATTATACTCACATCCACTTGTGAGACCACTGACTGTTGTATTAATTTGGAGGGCACTGCTGGCCTGCTCCCATGGTACAGGGTATAGGGTGGGCTTCAGTGGTGTTGTCTTCATGGATAGGTCTTCTTGATGCTGTCTTATAAGTCTTTTCCCCCGATGCACAAAGCTGCTACGCTTTAGACGTCCCAATGCCAGATCATCTAGTCTTGCCTTCATTGGGTGCATTGGCATACTGTTGTACTTTTCCATCTGGATCATGGTTTTTGTGTCTCTTCTATGGGACAATGTCTGTAATCCAGCAACCTTCTGCATCTCTGTTATTGGTGTAGTTTTCATGGCTCCTGTAATGAGCCTGAGAGCTTGATTTTGCACCTTGTCCAAAGACTGCAGATGTGAGTTAGCAGCTGATGACCATGCTGCTGAGCTAAACTCTAAGTGTGGTCTTATTACTCCATTATAAATCTTCTTTAGATTTCGTTCATTTGCTCCCCAGTTGGTACCTGCTAATTTTCTGAGTATGCCTAGTCGTCTTCGGGCCTTTCCTTCTGCATTTTCAATATGCTTATTCCATGTAAGCCTTTGGTCAAATGTCACCCCAAGATAGGTGGGGTAGCTTTCTTCCTTGATCACGGTTGTCCCTAGGTGTATGTTAGCTGATTTGTCCTTGGGGGCGAGGGAGAACAGTGTTGTGGAGGTTTTGTCTGTGTTTATTGTGATAAGCCATTTCTCTGCCCATGACACTAGCATGTCTGCTGCCCGCTGCATTCTATAATTTGCTGTGGTGACATTTTCATCAGCGCACCAGAGTACTAGGTCATCTGCATATAAGGCAGCTTTAACTCCTGCAGGGAGATCTTTCACCAGGTCATTGATGTAAACAAGGAAGAGTGTTGGGGAAATTACTCCTCCTTGAGGTACCCCCTGATGGAGCAACACTTTTCTGCTCTGCAGACCGTCAAGAGTGACTCTAGTTCTCCTGTTATGCAAGTATGACTGGATCCATTTCATCATGTTGCCTTGGATTCCACTTCTCCTAAGTTTTGCAATGAGGCCATCTTTCCACACCTTGTCAAAGGCCTGCTTGAAGTCGACCCAGATCGTTAGGACCTTTTTCTTCTCCTGGAAGGCATCTTCTATTGCTTGAGACAAGTAAGTAACTTGGTCTTCTATACTGTAGCATTCTCTAAATCCAGCTTGTTCCGGCACCAGGATCTGCTCAGACTCTAAATACCATTTCAATCTGTGGTTGACTATTCGCTCCATAGTCTTCCCAACACAGCTTGTGAGACTGATTGGCCGGTAACTTGCAGCCTCGGTCTTACATTTCCCTTTCTTTAGTATGGGTATTGTGATGGCTTCTCTCCATACTTGGGGTACCGTTCCTTTCAACCAGCTGTGGTTGAATATCTCAAGCAGTTTTGTCTTTGCTGCTGAGCTCAGATTTACTAGCATTTCGTTGCTGATTTTGTCTGGGCCGGGTGACTTTTGAAACTTAAGCTTGGAAATAGCCTTCTGTAGTTCTCCTAGTGTGATGGGTTCCCTCATTGGGGCAGGAGTATCTGTCTGTCCCATGGTTGCCAGTATTTCTTTTCTTATCTCTCTCTGATGGTCTATGTTAATGGGTAAGTTGCTTTCTGAACTGTATCTTCTAGCAAACAAGTCTGCAGCTTGTTTTCCTCTGAAAAGTTTGCCACCTTCATCCAATGTGATAGTCTGCCTTGGTGAGGAATGCTCTTCATTTAGAGACTTGACTAATCTCCAAAGTTTCCTGCCGTCTTTCTCAAGGTTCAGCGATGCCGTTTTAGTTCTCCAGCTTTTCCGCTTTTCTTCTAGCTTTGTTCTCTGAAACTCTGCTACAGCCTTTTTCCATTTGTTGTGAGTTTCAAGTGAAGGCTGAGACTCTGCGTCCTTTCTAGCCTTGTCCATAGCTTCCTGACGTTCTTGGAGTGTGCTGGACCAGTATGGTATGTAGTTACGCCGGCATCCTTTGGGAATGGTTTCTTTTGCAGCTTGTAGTATGCATCTGTTGAAGTCTTTTACCACTTCATTAATGTCTCTGTTCTGTACCTTGAGGGTAGACAGCAGCGTGTTCACCTGATGCCTGAATAAACCCCAGTTGGCTTTTTTGTAGTTCCATCTTGTAATGGCTGGGCCTGTACTGAGAGTTGCACTCTGGACAGTAAGAAAGATTGGGCGATGGTCGCTTCCCCCTAGTTGGTCTCCTACTTCTCTACTAATAGATCCAGCTATATCTGGTGTGGAGAAGGCAAGATCTGGTGTTGAGGTTGTGTGCCATCCTCTGGAGTAGAAGGTAGGAGTATCTGTGGCATTATTGACTAGGATTAGGGAGTGATCATCTTGCCAAGTTTCAACCTCTTCACCTCTGTGATCCAGATGGTTATAGCCCCAGCTCTGGGAGTGGCTATTAAAGTCTCCAACTGCTATAAAGTTGGTGGCTGGTACCTGTATAGAGCTGAGACTCAGGGGTTTGTTGTTCGGACAGTAATAGTTCAGGAGTTCTATTTCCATCTTGTCTACCTTTATCTGCAGCAGCTGATATTCTGCTCCATCCATGAAGGTTTTCCTTTCGTGTGCAGGAATGTTATTCCTTACAAGAGTAAGTACTCCTCCTTTTCGTCTATCTTGTCTGTCGGATCTGAAGCATTGATATCCCCCTTATTTTAAAGGTTTGATCTGCTTTCAAGTGAGTCTCTTGGATACAGCAAACACTGACTTGCTTCTCATACAAGATGTTTTCCAGCTCTGTCTTTTTGCTGTATCCAGCCTGCTTGCTGTTCACTCCCTCTGCATTCCAGTGCATCATGACAAGTGGCACTCTGGGTTTCTCTTTTTCTGTTTTGTTTTTGGTCAGTAGTTCTCCTCCGCCGTCTGTTGACTCCACAAGACGGTCTAGAGGGTCCTCCAGTAGCTGAGGGTGGGCTCTGTCGAGGCTCAGAGCCCGGCACTGCACCTGCCTGGTGGAGCTCCACAGGGCGAGCACCAGAACGAGATTTATTTGACGGTGTACTCTCCATAGAAAAAAAAAAGCGAGTTGCATGATACTGTGGTTTCCGGTGCGCCTTCTGGCCCAGTATCTACGACTTTAGCACCTGTTCAACGGGAGAGTGGGCTCATCCCTAATCTGTTTATGTTCCCAGTAGTAGACTATTCGCAAGCAGCCTGGGGGTGTCACTGCTCTGCGCGGACCTTGTTTACCGAGGCGGCGTCCGAGCTCGTATGGTGAAAATATGGTTGCGTTATCTTCAAAATAGCCCTGTCTTTCCCGTGGCTTTTCTGCCATCCTGCAACTTTGAGTTAGGGAGTTCTGAGCTCCAGTCTCTTTCCCAGGCATTTTATCCTGGCCTGGCACGCATACAGAGGACCCCACTTCTGGTTCTAAGTTAGCAGTTGGGGATAGGTGGGGTAGCACACTGTGCATTCCCCGTCATCCAGGGGGCTCTCCCAAGGAATCCTCACGTCCTGCACAGAGCCACTTCCCGATACCCACCACCTGCCAACCCTCCATTGTAGAAATCTCCTGCATGCGGCCATCCAGTCAAGAGCCAGTATTAAGTCTGGTGCCCAAGTGATCCCCCCAAGCTCAGTGTGCAATGCTGGGTTCTCATCATGCTGCAACACAGGAGGGATTGTGATGCTCAGCCATCTCTCTCAATTCTGCACCGATAAGTGACATCGGGGACTTAACTTTGCCTCAGTACTGGGAGGCCCCGTTTCCGGGTACACCACACACAGCCAATTGAGGCAACGGTCGCCATGGGCGTGATAGACGACAAACAGTGAAGAATGAGGCAAGAAAGCATTTAACCCATGAAGTGGGGGTGGATTGGTGCAGACCAGAGCATGTACCACTCGCCGGTGGGTTCTGCATCTACACCTATAGGGTTCCACCCACTCCTCAGCCCATTTAGTCTGGCCCCTCACCCAGGACCTGTCCGGCTTGGGTGACCCTGCCAGGAGTAAAACTCCCGCCGGCATAGCTCCCGGGATCATTGAGGCGCTCAAGCTCTCCAACCACGGCAAGGTAGGCTTACATGTGGAGAGAAAACCGGGACAAATTGGCGTCCCGGATTGCATCGAAAAAAAGTCGGGACAAATTATCAAAAATGGTCGAAAACCGGGAAGGTCTGTGGAGAAACCCGCATCTCTGATTTATGTTAATTTACAGAATATTCGGAAGCGCGTGTATTGTATTTCATTGAGAGTTTAATTCTGATAAGTTACATATATATACACGGGAGTGGAGTTGTGAAATTGTAAGTACATGGGTGCTGTTATTTAACGAATATTAATTCGGGACGATATTCAGATGGATGAGGAGGAGTGAAGTGGCTTTGTGAGAAAGCGGGAGTACGTGTATGTAACGACGGGGTTTTAATTGATAACCTAATTTTGTGTATAACCTTTGGCAGTATGCATATGCTAGCGTATAATGGTATACGTTATTTATTGTGCATTGTTGTACTGTGTAATCAGAAGACGAGAGATGCAATTGTTATTTTATTTTGGATGTGATTAATTTTACGGAACGGGAATTTAATGATTCCTAGAGAGGTCAAATTTTATTTTGGTGTTGATCATTGATTCATCAAGAATCAGTGTAGTAATAGTCATCATGTGACATATTCTTTCCAGAACGTTGTCTCCATTACAGCTGCTCTGAACGCATCACGATTCTGGGCAAGTCGACCTGCATCAGCCAAAGACAAGTTCAGACTCTCTGTGATGTCCTGGGTCCACCGTCGTCTAGGTCGACCCCTTCCCCTTTTTCCAGGGACCATGCCTTCCATCACTGTTTTTTCCAGACTATTATGTCTTTTTATATGACCGAAAAATTTCAGCTTCCTTATTGCGATGGTATTTAGGAGCCAATGTTCCTGTACGTTTAGTGAGTGCAGTACTTCTCTGTTGGTCTTTTTTTCTGTCCAGGGTATTCTCAACATCCTTCTGTAGCATTTCATTTCGAATGATGTAATCTTTTTGTAGTAATAGTAGCCCAAAGTATTTTTGGACAGGAAGGTCCTCAGTGAAAAATTGTTGTGACTCGTGGCTAGTCGTGCAGAACCATAGGATTTATATCAGCCGGTCTGCGAGTTGATTACTAGAGAGGGTATTACCTGGGTGATGTTTACTTTGGAATCGGGTAGAGAAGAGAGAAGGGAGTTGTGTGGGGGAGCTGACTTTTTGGGGCATAAATATTATGTAGTTGCTGGAGCGGGAATAGACAGGGGTGTTAGGAAGTAAGGGAGATAGATGTTAAAGACGTGTTAAGTTGATGTGTGGTATAATTGTTGTATTATTTGTCCCACAGCAAAACGGTTTCACGGCACGCAAGTACGGGTGCCATTTTGACCCTGCAGCTTGCCAAGAAAGATCGTTCTTCTCAGGAGTAGAAGAGACGAGGCAACGTCAAAGGCGAAAGAGAACTGGTGACGCGGTAGTACCGACGCCAAGCCAGTGGGCATTGTCACGAAATTGATTTAGGACTAGAGACTGTCTACATATAGTGACAAGACAATAGTAAGAAGAAAGACTGAAATGATAGATTCAGATAGAAATATAGTGCAAAAATGTGAAAGTTGAGACCATTGGCTCCGAGGTTGAGAACCGAGGTTGATTCTTTCCTCGCCACTTCGGACGTTTAAATTGCTATGGCCTCGAACCACCTCTAACTACCCTATGGGGATAAGGTTCAATTAAGATTCACAAACACCAAGGTACAGACAACATATAGCTACTGTACTAAAGGAAATGACTGATGCCAGCTACAATTTATACAAGTTTATTATACACCTATACACAAACTCATATACATGTCAAAATACATGAAGTGCGAGGATGCACACCTGAAACAAAATCAAGCACAGTTTAAAATGCATCAACCCCAACCCTTCTCCCACAATTGCAACCTGTATGGAGAAAGAAGGTAAGGTTAACTGAAATGAACTACACTGCACTTGATGTCGCCTACACTCCAAACTAGCTGTTCTAAATTCTAACTCTAACTCTAAGTCCACTGATAGCTGGAACGAATGCGAAGTGACTACACAATCTCTGCACAGACTTCGGTTCTACACAGCCTATCCTGGAATCTCCTGAACACAACTAACTGCACCTCTAAACTTCAGCAGCTGTCCTCTGCTATGATTCACCAAAACTAACAGTTCTGCCTATCTGTGCTGACTTCAGTAGAGAGAATGTTTACCCTATCTCTCTCCACTAACTCTGGAATTGATGACTGAGGTTTAACAGAACCCCACTGGATTCTGGACTGGAACTGTAGCTGACTTCTACCACTCTGAAATTACCTGCCCGAGTACCTAGAACTGGGCCGTCGGCTTTATTATGGCCGTGAAGAAACGAACACAAAATTACCACAACGCTGGCAGCCTGCCAAATCTGCGTGTGTAACGAGCGTCAGAGCTCAGGATTTATCCACAAAAATCCTATTCGCTGGAAAATGTCTTCCCCTGGCTGGGAAAACGTATTTTCTTCCTCTCCTTCCACTACTGGCAACTAACGTAAAACCCTTGCGGTTCTGCGAATGCCCCAACTTTGCCGTGGGAGAAATTTTGTGGTCTCAAAATTCCGCTCTCATTCCCACAAAAAGCCGGTACCTGCAAATCTCGAATGTCCAACTGAAGGGCAATCGACTTGACTCTGGCAACCCGGCTTTGGCAATTAATTTTTAGAGACCGAACTTATGAAGTTCGGGCGTATTTATTCTCAAGCCCCCACGCGCCGACTTCATGACGTCATATGCGCGGCGTGGTTCTAAAGCCAATGGGCGCTCTGCATTTCAACTGCAGTTAGCTCTCCGCCAATCAGAACCTTAGATCTTTCTGATGCAACCAGTCCCCGCTAGACAAAGAACCGGGAATTGGTCCTAGCCCTATACTGCGGAAATGAAGCAAAAATGGCCGCAAATAATTTAACTCCCGAAAAATGCGTATATGGCCACGCAATATCTTTAAAAAAAGGACACTGGTGCAAATCCTGATCCAGCCTCTATAATCTCAATCTAGAATAATACTTTCTAATTCCCTACACCCCCATTCTAAACACATAAAGAAGAACCATAAAGCAGATGAGATCAAACTCCCTCGTGATCTCATCTTGAAAAAAAAACGTAAATAATAGAAGGAGAAGAAACATGGAGAAGGATTTCCTGTAATCCCTCCTAAAATATAGTGAACAAATTGCAAGGAGAAAAAGACATGGGCCATTTGAAAGACAGAATCTCAGTACTCTCGTCACATCACTCCCCCCTTTCAAAGATTGAGCAACGATCTCCTTACTGAAATCTCTGTGTTTCACATTGGCCCTTATTCCTGTCTACCAAGCTGTCTGTGAGCACTTCCTCCTTTTCCGTGTTCTCTTCCGGAGCTAAGTGCCGGCTTAAGAAATCCGCTCCCACATTATCTTTTCCCGGGATATATTGTACCGAAAACGAGTACATGCCCAACAATAAAGCCCATCTCATTATTTTAGCGTTATTGTGCTTGTTGGCTCCCAAAAATGCCAAAGGAGCGTGGTCACTTTGTACTATGAATGTGACCCCGTATAGGTATTCGTGGTGTTTGCGAATTCCGGAAACTAATGCAAGGCACTCTCGTTCTATTGTTGAGTAGTTTCTTTCAGCCGCATTAAGTTTCCTACTGGCATAGGAGACTGGGAACAACAGCCCTTGTTGTGCTTCGTCGGCCTGTAAAAGAGTGGATCCAATTCCTATGGCGCTTGCATCCACTCTTAACACAAAGGGTTTTGTTAGATCCGGGAGCCGAAGTATTGGCGAACTGGTCAGCAGCTCCTTAAGAGTGGTGTATGCTCCTTCACATTCTGCTGTCCAACGAATTTTTTCCGGCTGACCTTTCCGAGTGAGGTCGGTCAACGGCCCTGTTAAGCTATTAAAATTCGGAATGAATTTTTGATAATAGGCGCACAAGGAGATAAAAGATCTCGTGTCTTTTTTTGTGATGGGGCGGGCTGCTTTCCTTATTTTCTCCACGTTTTTGTCCAGCGGCCACATGCATCCGTGGGCGATAGTGTGGCCTAGGAAGTCTAGGGTGTCAAACCCGAGTAAACATTTGCTCGGGCGGGCGGTAAGCCCCGCCTCCTTCAATCTCCCGAGGAGCGAAGCGACAGTGGCTATGTGTTCCTCCTCCGTTTCCGTTGCGATGAGGATATCATCCATAAAATTGTGAATGTGGGGGTTTTGCAACGGCCCTAATAGCTTCCTCATCATTCGGGTGAAAGCACCCGGGGCATTATGTAACCCAAACGGCATGACATTAAACGTATAGTGCCCTTCACTAGTGCTAAAGGCCAACATCGGCCTGACGTCCTCTTTCACCGGAATTTGATAATAGCCTTTACTTAGGTCTATTTTCGAGAAGATTTTTGCCTGGCTTAATTTGGAAAACAGTTCCGCAGGGCTGGGGAGGGCTTCCGGTTGAAATTCCGTTACGGTGTTGAGCAATCGATAATCGATGCACAGCCTGGTCTCACCGTTAGGTTTTTGTAAGAGGACCACGCTCGAACTGTATGGGGATGTGGTTTCAGAAATGATGTTGGCCGCCAGTAGTTTTTCAATTTCCTCCCGTAACGCAGCGGCTTTGGCGTATGGAACCGGATATATTTTAGTCCGTACCGGGGTGTCGTCTTTCAGTTTCATCTCAAATTCTGAGAGGTGGGTGAGTCCAGGCTTATCCGTTAAAACGTCGTGTATTGTTGTAATACAGTCCTGAGTTCTCGCGCCGCTCCTTCTGAAAGATTGTCCCCAAATTTCACGTCTCGGTACGACTCTGTTTGGTGTAGGGGGTACTCTCCGTAATTCTCTGGGTCGTCCTCTTCCTCAATAGCTACCGCCAATGCTAACAGGTGGTCTTGAGATGGTGGGGTTCGTTCTAAAAATTTCTTAAGGAGATTTACGTGGTATATCTTCCTTTTTCCCCTGATAGCGATGCGGTAGTTAGTGTTAGAGATTTTCTCTAACACCTCGAAAGGCCCCTGCCATCCAATGCGCAGTTTGTTTTCTCCGGTGGGAAGTAACAACAAGACCTTCTCCCCTACCTGGAGCTCTCTTTCCTTGGCCGTCTTGTTGTATCTCTGCGCCTGTTTTGCGCGAGCCTTACGGAGGTTATCTGAGGCCACTTTCCAACCTAACTGTAGTCGCTCCTTCAGCTCTTCAACATATTTGGAGGCCGACACCGTTGTCTCATCTGCCTTCCGATCTGTCATAGACCTGAACAGAGCCTCCAATGGGCCCTTGATCGGCCGCCCGAACAATAGGGTGGCTGGCGGGTAGCCTGTAGAAGCTTGGGGGACTTCGCGATACGCAAACAGGGCGGCGGGAATAAAAAGATCCCAGTCCTCTGGCCGCTCCTGCCCTAACTTGCGCAACATCGTCATCAAGCTGCCGTTGAACCTCTCCACGAGACCATTTCCTGCCGGGTTATACGGACTGGTATGTATGTGTTGGGTCCGGAGAATGTTGAAGATCTCCTCCATCAACAAGCTGCGAAATTGGGAGCCATTATCTGTCAACACTTGCTGAGGAAATCCCAGTCTTGTAAAGATTTGCAGCAAGGCTTCTGCAACATGCTTCGAGTCAGTGACCGCCAGGGGTATGGCCTCTGCCCACATGGTGCACACATCGACTAGTGTCAGAATAAACCTGTTCCGCCGCTTAGTTCTTTCTAATGGGCCTACAATGTCAACCGCCACTCGTTCGAAGGGGGTACCGACGATGGGCATCTCTCCTAACGGGACTGGGGGTGTCCAGTGTTTGGGTGCCACTCTCTGACACTGAGCACAAGATTTCACAAATCTTATGATGTCCGGCGTCATTCCCGGCCAGAAATAATGGGCCGATATTCTGTGTATGGTGGCCCCCTGGCCCATATGTCCACTAAATGGAAGCGCATGCCCCATTTCTAAAATCTGCAGCCTATACTTGGCTGGCACTACCAATTGGTTATGCCCCTGCTCTTCACCTCCTTCTCTGCGATAAATCAGCCCGTCCTTCTTGAAGAAATTCCCTTTTTGTTTGGGGTCCTTCGACGTGGGCAATTTCCGAAAACAGGCCGTCAGGGTCGGATCCTGTTGTTGGGCCTCCTGCAATTCCTGGGGTAACGGATTAATGGGGGCTTCCTTTTCCCGCTCCTTCTTGGCTTGCTCCCTAGTAACCACTGCGGCTACTACTTCCGGTTCCTTTGGGTCCCCTAGGTACACATACCTACATCCCAAAATGACCTCGAAAAGGGGCCCCTCCATTACGGCCGCCTTGATCGTGCCCCTGACAAATTTCGACACTATCTCGATCTGCGCTACTGGGAGGCGCATTGGAGCATCTCCCTTCAACACCCCACATATCTCCACAAATTCTCCTGTCATCTGTTCGGGCTTTACTAGATGATGGCCCACCAGACATTCGAAACTTAAGCCGGTATCATACAAACACTCGGTTTCAACCCCATTAACAGTTACCCTTCCCCTCGTGGAAGGTCGGTCACTGGTAGGTCGAGAATCCTGCTCCTTCTCCAAGTCTGGTATAGAAGTTTGTAAACAGGCTACTCTCTTCGGGGGGTTTTCCCGGCTTCCCCCTGCTCTCCACTGCGAGTTATAATTATTTCTGCTGCCCCACTGCCGGCCAGGGGCGTGTTTCCGGGCCGGGTCCCTCCTTGGCTCCTCTCGTTTATCCGGCGGGTTGGGGCCCCTCGCGGAGCTCAAAGCAGGTGGAGGGGGCTCTCGGGTGTTAGGCCCGTTAGTTGGCTTGTCGGGAGAGGTGTTATGTCCTCGGGTTGGCGGGTCAGGGTTTTTTCCGTTTCTGGCCCAGGACTTCAGCCTGTGCCGACTGGAACCTTTCAGCAAATAGAATAATCTGGTCCAGTTGCTGGGCGCCCTGCTCCGCCAGGTACTTCCTTAAGTCCGGAGACATGTTGGCCTTTATCTGTTCGCACATGATGAGCTCTTCGAGTCCTTCAAACGATTTAGCCAAACCCGACAACTCTCTCCAGCGAGTGAGGTAATTCCTCAGCCTCTCCGCGAACTGGGGAAAACTTTCTCCTTTCTCCAGTCGACTTTCCCTAAACATCGTTTGGCACTTCCGGGGAGTCCATTGGAATCGCTGTAACAGGGCGTTCCGCAGAGCCTCAAAGTTACCTTGGTCATCTACCAGCATCTTGCTATAGACCTCATACGCATGTCCTCTTAGAGATTGAGATAATTTGAGACACCAAAGACTATCATCCAGCCCGTATGCCTTTGCCATCCGTTCAAATTTTTCTAAAAATACCTCAATTTTCTCATTCCCGTTAGGAAAAAGAGTCCATCGGAAAATTCATGGCTGCCATCCGGGGCCCTCCGTTTCCTGAGGTGTCTGTTGCCCCTGCTCCGGGAGAATCTCCGTTAGCCGAACTGCCTTCCGAAGATCGGTACTGCAGTTCCAGTGAACGCAGGGCAAGTTCATGCTGTCTCTCTGCTGCCTTCTCCCTCTCTTGGGCTTCCCTCTGTGCTAACTTCTCCTGGGCTTCCCTCTGTGCTATCTTCTCCTGGGCTTCCCTCTGTGCTATCTTCTCCTGGGCTTCCCTCTCTGCTATCTTCTCCTGGGCTTCCCTCTCTGCTATCTTCTCCTGGGCTTCCCTCTCTGCTATCTTCTCCTGGGCTTCCCTCTCTGCTTTTCTCTCCTTCCTGTCGGGTCTTCTCTCTTCTTTCTCCGCTTCCCTTTTCTCTCTCTCTCCGTCTGCCGGTCCTGTTCCCTCATAATGTAAGCCCTAGTCTCGGCCTCATTCATCCCCATGCTTTTAGCTGCGTCCTTCCATGCAGTAAGTAGCTTGACCAATTCAGCCATCTTACCTGACAAATCAGCAGTACTCACAACGAGGGGAAATGACAAAAAAGGAACAAGAAAAATTTACTGTTACCTACTAGGAATATGCTGTCGCAAAAACCCGCACTCAGACTAGCACCAAGTCTGACTAATAACTACCTGAAAAAAATTCAAGTTATCCAGCTACCCAAAACCCGAATTTACTTTCCTGTTAAGAAAAAAAAATTCAATTAGCCATCAATTACCTCTAAGTCATAAACAACCTTACTACAACTATCATCTAACTAACTGTAACCTGTGGAAAAAAACTTATAGCTGGATCAGTCTTAATATAGCTCAAGTCTAGGGGATATTATAAAGAAAATCTATTTTTCAGAACTTCCTACAGAGACAATCTATGAATCTAGAATTGATCCCAACAAAGATGATCCCAAGGACGACGCCACCCACTTTGTCAAGATCACAGAATTGAACGTAACAAAGATGATTCACCGGACGATAGCACCCACTTTGTCACGAAATGGATTTAGGACTAGAGACTGTCTACATATAGTGACAAGACAATAGTAAGAAGAAAGACTGAAATGATAGATTCAGATAGAAATATAGTGCAAAAATGTGAAAGTTGAGACCATTGGCTCCGAGGTTGAGAACCGAGGTTGATTCTTTCCTCGCCACTTCGGACGTTTAAATTGCTATGGCCTCGAACCACCTCTAACTACCCTATGGGGATAAGGTTCAATTAAGATTCACAAACACCAAGGTACAGACAACATATAGCTACTGTACTAAAGGAAATGACTGATGCCAGCTACAATTTATACAAGTTTATTATACACCTATAAACAACAAACATATACATGTCAAAATACATGAAGTGCGAGGATGCACACCTGAAACAAAATCAAGCACAGTTAAAAAATGCATCAACCCCAACCCTTCTCCCACAATTGCAACCTGTATGGAGAAAGAAGGTAAGGTTAACTGAAATGAACTACACTGCACTTGATGTCGCCTACACTCCAAACTAGCTGTTCTAAATTCTAACTCTAACTCTAAGTCCACTGATAGCTGGAACGACGGCGAAGTGACTACACAATCTCTGCACAGACTTCGGTTCTACACAGCCTATCCTGGAATCTCCTGAACACAACTAACTGCACCTCTAAACTTCAGCAGCTGTCCTCTGCTATGATTCACCAAAACTAACAGTTCTGCCTATCTGTGCTGACTTCAGTAGAGAGAATGTTTACCCTCTCTCTCTCCACTAACTCTGGAATTGATGACTGAGGTTTAACAGAACCCCACTGGATTCTGGACTGGAACTGTAGCTGACTTCTACCACTCTGAAATTACCTGCCCGAGTACCTATAACTGGGCCGTCGGCTTTATTATGGCCGTGAAGAAACGAACACAAAATTACCACACGCTGGCAGCCTGCCAAATCTGCGTGTGTAACGAGCGTCAGAGCTCAGGATTTATCCACAAAAATCCTATTCGCTGGAAAATGTCTTCCCCTGGCTGGGAAAACGTATTTTTCTTCCTCTCCTTCCACTACTGGCAACTAACGTAAAACCCTTGCGGTTCTGCGAATGCCCCAACTTTGCCGTGGGAGAAATTTTGTGGTCTCAAAATTCCGCTCTCATTCCCACAAAGCCGGTACCTGCAAATCTCGAATGTCCAACTGAAGGCAATCGACTTGACTCTGGCAACCCGGCTTTGGCAATTAATTTTTAGAGACCGAACTTATGAAGTTCGGGCGTATTTATTCTCAAGCCCCCACGCGCCGACTTCATGACGTCATATGCGCGGCGTGGTTCTAAAGCCAATGGGCGCTCTGCATTTCAACTGCAGTTAGCTCTCCGCCAATCAGAACCTTAGATCTTTCTGATGCAACCAGTCCCCGCTAGACAAAGAACCGGGAATTGGTCCTAGCCCTATACTGCGGAAATGAAGCAAAAATGGCCGCAAATAATTTAACTCCCGAAAAATGCGTATATGGCCACGCAATATCTTTAAAAAAAAGACACTGGTGCAAATCCTGATCCAGCCTCTATAATCTCAATCTAGAATAATACTTTCTAATTCCCTACACCCCCATTCTAAACACATAAAGAAGAACCATAAAGCAGATGAGATCAAACTCCCTCGTGATCTCATCTTGAAAAAAAACGTAAATAATAGAAGGAGAAGAAACATGGAGAAGGATTACCTGTAATCCCTCCTAAAATATAGTGAACAAATTGCAAGGAGAAAAAGACATGGGCCATTTAAATCTCGAGCTCTAAGCTCGATATACCAACTCTAAAGGAGGCATAACGCCTGGAGGTTTGGTTCGTGTAAATTTGGCCATAATAACGCCGACAGCCCTAAACCCAGAGAGGGGTAACCGGGCAAGTAAATCCAGATTTGTCAATAGTGAAACAGCTACCTTTTCAAGTCCAGTATCCAGTCTCTAAACCCTAGTCGGCAGCTACAGAATTTGTGGAGGGAAACAGGGTTAAAATACCCTCTACATATGTTATAGCAGAACTGATAACGAGTTTTGTTGAAGATTATAACAGAGGACACTGCTGAAGTTTTAGTGAGGAAGTTGTGGAGTAGTGTTCGGGAGTTTTCAGAATAGGCTGTGTAGAAACGAAGTCTTTGCAGAGATTGTGTAGACAGTTCGTAAGATTTCCAGCAGACAGTGAAATTAGAATTTTAATTTAGAATAGCTAGGTTGGAGTGGAGGCTCGAAATCCGAGACCCCACCAAGTTCAGTGTGGTTTTGTTTAATCTTAACTTCTTTCCCCTATACAGGTGTAACTTGTGGGTGAAGGGTTGGGTTGATGATAAATCATTTTTAACTGTGCTTGATTGTTTTCAGGTGTGCTTACAAGCACTTTATTTCTTTGACATGTATTTGATTTTTTTTTTTTTTTATAAACTTTAAATTGTAGTCTGGATCAGTCACTTTATTTACGCGCAGTAGCTATATGTTGTCTGTATCGTGGTGTATGTGATCTTAAGTAACCTTATCCCCTTATGGTAGTTAGAGGTGGTTGAAGCTATAGCTATCTAAGACGTCCGGAGTGGCGAGGGAGAGTCAATCTCGGTTCTCACCCCTCGGAGCCAATAGTTTCAACTTTTCACATTTTCACTATCATTTTCGTCTAAATCTATCCGTTCAGCCCTTCTTATTCTATCGTCTTGTCCATACACTCAGACACACTCTAAACTTAAATCCACTTCGTGACAGCTTGATTTTGGAGTCTGCTAATTTTATCCAAGTTTGTCTTAGCTGCTGTTGCCCATGCTGCCATGAAATATTCAAGAGCTGGCCTCACTCGCCCTGTGTACAACGTCTTAAGCACTTTCTCATCTGCACCCCAAGTTGTTCCAGCAAGTTTTTTCATAATTGCCATTCTTTGTCTTGCTCTCATTCGATTTTTGTCAACCTGTTTTTTTCCAAGTCAGACGGCGATCAAAAATAATGCCTAGGTAGTTCGGATTTTCATTTAAATGAAGATTTACTCAGTTTAGTACTAGTTTGACGCTCTGAGGTCTAGTTGAGAGGGAAAATACAGTGTACGTTGTTTTCTCTTCATTAATCTTCATGAGCCCTGTTTTTGGCCCACTCTTCCAGTGATGTTAGTGCTTGCAGCATCAGAATGTTTGCAGTGGTGATACGTTCTTCAGAGATCCACAACGCTAAGTCATCTGCAAAGGAAGCATTGTGTGCTATTTGTTGAATATTGTCAGTTATGTCATTTATGTATGCAAGGAACAGTGTAGGTGACAGGACTCCCCCTTATGGGACACCCTGCTCTAATATAAACTATTTACTAGTCTGTCCTTGCAGCTGTACTCTGGCGGTTCTATTTTCCAGGTAGTGACCAATCCATTTGTACATTCGCCCACATACACCACTTCTCTGCAGTTTGACTTTCAATCCCTCTTTCCATACTGTATCTACAGTTGGAAACGAGGAATTGTCCCGCAGGCATGGAAAGAAGCCATACTGATACCTATACCAAAGAAAGACAAGGACCCGAAAGAACCAAATGGTTACAGACCGATCCGCCTACTAAGCTGTGAAGGAAAACTGAAGGAGCGCATGATAAATACCAGACTGATGTGGCACCAGGAAAGCAAACACCTATTAAACTATCAACAAACAGGATTCAGACAACACAGATCCACTGAGGATCAAATCACATATATAGCTCAGGAAATCGAAGACGCCTTCCACGAAAAAAAAAACACACGCCGATACCTCACTTTCAATATTCCCAACAGTGCCGCATTTATCAGCACCGACTCAAATTCAATAAATCTAACATGTGGTGTGCATAGGCAGACAGCTCACTATCGAAAATTATATCTATAGTGCGTTTTACAATGTTTGCCGCTGTTTAATATTCAATATCTCCGCAACCACTTGATCGTAATTGTTGCAACTTTGCATATGACCTAATGATCGCTATGTCCCGAGGGGGACATTTTTTTTCCTCGTTAACAAACTAATGGTTTTAAATTTTCTTTATTTAAAGTATACAAAATCGACCACCTCCTAGTCCAACCGTGTATTGAAAGGGCTTACCCCTTCATATTTGTGAGCTATTTCGATTTAACATCTTGAACGTATTTCACGTGATTTTCCCCGTGTTTCAGCTCACTACCGCACTGTTTTGAACATTACATTGATCCTTCCGGTGCGTTCAGTTACAGTGGCGTATCCTGGTAAATCGAGCTAGGCGTGCTGCTACTTAAAATGAATATGTACGCCTACTATTAACCCCTTCCCCTCTTAATTTAAAAACCAACTATATTCAATTACGCAACGATAGTTATTCGGCTGGAAGAAAAACATTAACTAAATAATACATATTTTCACTTACAGGTTTCACTTGAAGATGAGATCTATTCTTCTTTCCTTTTGCAGGAATTTCTCAGTTACAGCATCGTAAAATGTATTCTTCATTCTAACCTTGCTCAAAAGTTCCTTTTCAATGGACAATAGGCTGAGACTGGAGAATCGATCTTGACCTTGTGTAGATCTGTGGTAACTGTGGATTCGCTTGTGGCGTGTGTGCCGGAGAGGTTATAGATGTTACCAAGCTACGTGTACTCGGAGTGAGGTCAAGCTATGTAAGTCCCTGAGTCTAATTGTTGATGATGAAGTATTCTCAGTGTACCTATCCGCTACCTCTCTAAGATCTCACTCCGGGAAATATTTTATGATATTGTTATGTGTTTTATATGGCTACGTGTCTAGGGTAATGCAAGTATAGTGATAAGTGCATAAAACAAACACAACTGTAACTCAATGAAATTGAATTAATAAAGACTGGGGTTAAGTTTAGATAATTATTTTACAATTTTAATTTCCTGTCCCCTCCAATCTTTTTGGGGCAGGAATGGTTAAAAATGAAGAGAACTGTATTTACATATAATAAATAAATAAGTAGGAATCTTTGTCCATATCTTGATAATAAACCAATGTCACTGTAGGTGTATAACACAGACTGATGTAGTACTGTCTAAAATTGAAAGTCAATGGTGAGAAGGACTAATTGTGTCATCATGCCCACGAATAAGATAGTACATATGTGGAAATTTTCAATGAATAAGTTCTCAGAGCCCACGTAAGGGGACTTCACCTGATGTTTTTAGTTGACGTAGGTTTCAGTAGATAATATAAATTTCAGCATAAGGTCTTTCTTTGGCCATAAAATGCAGCATACAGTTTGTTGAGGCTTTCTCTTCCTCCAATTCTGTCTTCAATAGGTTTTCCTGTCACCAGCTGGTAACAGGCAATATAACCCTGAAACATATGGACGTTCCTCTACTTTTATATGCTGGTTAATAATATTTCCACAATTACTCAAACTTACCATCATCCGTGGTCAAGCTCGTGTGCAAACATTTGCACTAGCCCTTAATTTATTTGACTTCACTCTGTATTGTGTTTACATTCTTCTTCCATATGGCTGCAACGCCCCTGTCACTTAAACAATGATTTTCTTCCATACAATCAGATAGGTATACAGTTGTCTTCTTGTAACCTGTTAATTCTTTTGTGCAATCATTCTAAGTATATTTTCAGGCTTCAATTTAACACTGTGATACTGCAGAAAACTGCCAATAGCTTTCTGGAACACAGTCGTAATGGTTTTTGTATGGCAATATTCAAACATAATTTACTTTCGTTTCTCAATAATTCTGCTTAGGCATGCTTGCTGGGATGTCGTAATTCTTTTCCCATGGCAATGTCGTACAACACAAATTTTTGGGCCCCTATCTGGGTTTGCCTCTACATATTAACAAAATATATCAATAAAATTAATTATTTATCTTACCGCAATCAATGAAATATTTTCACACAAAAAAGTAAGATTAACTGGCGATCAATGGCAACAGGTGTAGATCGCTGTCGCCCAGACTGCAAAAGAGGCATTAAGGTCACAACTGCTATGCGTCTGATCTTAAACTACTATGTTGAAATATTTTTCTCAAGTGGCAGCGTATTCTGGTAACGCGTTTATTTTAAAATCCCCCCTCTCCTAAACTATCGTTAACCAATCAAACGAGTCAAGCAAATTTTGACTCTTCAAAAACGCGTTCCCTAAAATGTAAACTTTCGAAGACTTTCAAAAATTGAGCAGTTCCTCAGTGTGTTTGTCAGTCCGTCTCAATTTTTAGTTTCTACAATATCTCGGTTATTATTGGGTTGATTTCAATTTTTAAAAGTGATTCTTAAACTGCCCTTTGGCCTCTATCACCCTATCTACTTTTCATCTAACTCTTCGTCATCGTTTTCATCTATGTACTTTTTCTCTATATTTATTCTGATTAAACTACTTTTCTATACGGCAAGATAATCTATTATAAGGGAATAGTATGGTATTTTAATAAACAATATTATCGCTATAATTCATCCATCCATTTTATTACCCTCTATATAAGTTATCTAAGTTTCTCTCTCTCTCCTCTTTTTTCTGCACAAATTAGGTTTCAGTTTCAGTTTCAAAAGCATAAGTTAGCCTTGATTCTTTTCATTTTACTCCCCTCCTTTTCCTCTCTCCGTTTTTTAAGGCGAGGTATCAAGTGGCTCGTTTCGAAACCGGCTAACGTTCTTTGTAAATATTGGTAAGGGTAGACTGTGTGCCGAGTTTAAAAGGGGACGGGTAACTTATTTTGCGCTTGTCGTCAAATAGAAAATTCAAATCTTGTTACTGAGTTTACATAGTAGGACCTCTGGCAAAACTGTAAGTTATTTTAGTTACAACCTCCACTATAATATAATCAGGTGTGAGGTGGTGTGTTAACGAAATTAGTGGGTGAAGGGTGAATTGTTCTATGTTTCGAACTGACAAACTATAATAGTCAGTGAAGAAATTCTTATTCATCCAACATATCTCTAGTGTCAAAATCTTGTAGCCAAGAACGTTTTGTCCAATTTTTTTTATTTAGATGGAGCCCATAGGCAATTTTCAACTCATAGATAAGTAAGTAGGCTTATAAATTGATTAAAATTTATCAGTTTTCTTTTTTTCTGAGGAAAACATCCGTAGATCATAAATCATATCAAGGATGGTAGTCTAATAAACGACACGATTAGCGAATCGGGGGTGTCAGGGTGGTGTGGTAAATGATTACTTGCAGTAGTATAGCATATTTTTTATCATAAATCTGGGGGAAAAATCTCTTGGGCGGGGAATGAAACACGCGAGCATGTTTAACTAAAAAAACTACTACATCGCCTGTTAAAGCTGAAAACCGTTCTTTCCATTCCTTTCCCTTCTACAGAAGCAGTAGTTGACTGGAAATGAAATGCTTGTCATATTATCAAATGTCTGCCAGTTTGTAACCACTGTCTATAAAGCCTCGCAACACGAGATCAATATTCAACATGAAAGAAAAACTGTCACGTAAAAACTCAAGTGAAAACTTGACCTTGGATGCAGAGCAACTCAACCGGAACATAAATTACAACAAGTCATACAAGTTCCTCTCTTCAACAAATCTTACATAGTTAGTTAAACATTTCTCCAATAAACAATCTTTTTATAAATATTTATATAGAATGAGGACCTCTGGGGGGGAGAAAATTTTTTCACGTGAATTCAACCCAGTGGAAAAGGGGACAACGTCTGACTAAAGGCACATTCAGGCAGCAGACATAAGAGGGCCTAGTGAAAATGCTGTGAACTAAATTTTTCGAACTTCCAATTACTTTCCCGTGTACAACCGACTTGTATAAATCATACCGAGAATTACTACTATCTTCATTCTTCTTTGCATCGATCTTTTTGATGAAAAATAACACCGTTCAGAAACTAGTACATCAATTGATGAAATGTATCGAAACTGTATTTGTATTTAAGTCCTCCATATTAACTCCGAATAGCTTTGCAAAAACGTTTACATATTTAGAGACATTTGATTACAAAAATACTCTTCATCCCGTCCCTAGAACAGACCAACCCGATGTCTTCTAGTATAATGGGGTACAATCAGCATCATAACGAAAAGACCGAGAGACACAACGCAAAAATGGGCATAAAAGACTCAAAAATTCTGACAAAAATACATCTATCGAGTACCAAAAGTGATGCTATATATCTTATTGCTCAGTAAAAGAAGACATTCCATTGTAACGAGGGGTTTCTGAAACCAGAAATTTATCTGTCCCTTGTTAAGGGGGGAAATGACAAGAAGACCTTTTTTTTTTTGTTTTTTTTTTTTTTTTTTTTTTTTTTTTGTTTTTTTTTATTTTTTGTTTTTTTATTTTTTTTTTATTGTTTTTTTTTTTTTTAATTTTTTTTAATACTTACACTTACTTACTTATCTTAGTCGTTTCCCCCATACCACTGTCTAAGCCGTGAGGTGTAGAGGTTTTGGAAAGTAAGAGAGGCGCCAGACTATTCCTTCTACTCTTATCCTTCTGCCCTGCTTTCCTTCCACTTGCTTCCTTCTCCCCTGTCCTCACTTTTCTATCCTCTTTCTTCTATTCAATCTTCCTGTTCCTCGTTTCTTCCTTCTCTTTCTTCGTCCCCTCTTCCACTCGGTCTCCCCACTCCTTCCCTATGTCTCCTTCTTCGTGCTCTTCCTTCCTGGTTCTCCCCTGATTCTTCTCCTTCCCTTCATCCTTCTTCTTCCTATTCTTTCTCCCACCCTTCTCCTTCTTCCATCCTCTACTACCTTGCTTCCTCTATATTCCTCTACTTCCTTCCCTTCTCATTCTGTCCCTTCCTCTTCCCTCTCTCACTTCTTCTCTTCATCTCTATCAACTCACTTCTTCCCTTCTCCTTTTCTTCTTTCATTCCTCTTACGCCTGGCTCTACTTCCTTCCCTATCGGCTGTCTTCCCTCCTGGCCTGGGAGGGTGGGTGTGCGGAGTTCGCAATCTTAGTCCTCGGGTCCTTCAAAGATTGTCCTAAAAATTGTATTTAGTTCCTCAGCCAGGCGTACACGGAAAAATCGAGTCCCTCGGGAACTGATATCCTTGGCTCTTAATGTCTTTCGCCAACCCAAAAACCCAGTCACAGCGTTATCGTTAGATAGTGGACTGTAAATGGGCTATGTCGTGGTAGCCGATCTTCACTTTCCCCTTACTGCAGACTAATTGAGGCCCAGAAAAAACCATCTTAGTAGGGAACTGTCTACTGGCCATTAGACAGTATCTAAACTTGGGGTCTTGCCAGTAGAGGGGGGGAGGTGGGCGAATTTTTAAGAAGGCCTTGACGAGATCGTCTGTATGCGAGTGCTAAGTTAACCCCGATGTTCTCATTCCTTTAGTTCTTTCAGACAAATTCAACCACCATTCCTCATATATCCTCATTTCTGAGGTTTGTGGTGATCTGGCTTTTTTATAATGGTGTTTAGTCAATGTGCCCCCATGATTCGCATACCCCATTATGTCAAACTGTATGGGAACAATAGGTGGTTCGGTAGACAGCCGAAGGATATAAGAATCTTTTTGGTCTTCTTTCTTCCTTAAAACATCAAACTGACTTGAATTAGGATCTCTTATTGCTGTGAGTAAATCCTCCGATTTATATGTGCCTGAAAAAGTCTCCCACAGCTGCTGCTTTTTATTTTCGAGTGTGTTGGCCAACTCTATTCTATGAAATGCATCCCTTTCGGTCTATAATAGCTCACCCGATGTATTTAAAATGTGGGCGGGAATCCGAAACCTCTGTCTCCAAGATTACCTTTTTCTTCTCCCAAAGCATACAAATCTGAAGATGGTACTTCTTTTTTTTGTTCACTGGTCTCGCGAGTATGAAGATATCACCAATGATGTTTTGTTTTACAAAAGAAGGATTATAGGGTGGGTGGGAAAAAAACGCCGGACATATAGCTGCTAAATGACCAATTCCTCCCGGCTCTCTTTCTTGTTCTCCAGGCGTCTTCCCTTCCAGAACTTGCAGGTTGTGATTGTATATGAGCCTCTGAAAGGATTTAAGCAATCATGGCATCATCCATCAATCAAACTACACATCCAAAAATGCCAGCTCAGAAAAATAAAATACCTGATCTCATCTTCCATACCGCGGTGGCCACTGAAAACAGATCTTGTTGACGTCCTTACATGCCTTGAGACAATCGACCATAAGGGATTAAGAAGAGGTAAGGTGATAGGACTATCAACAACAACACAACGTCATGTCTTACACCCAGTGGTGGTACCTTAAACTCATTCTGACTTATGGTTAGCTTCCTCACGGATTAAATTTCTGGCAAGACTTGTGTAGAAGCTGCTCCTGTATAGAGAAAGCAAAAAATCATAGGTCTAGGAAAAAATTAATCTTAATCCTTGCCAAACAGATCCCAAAAGGTTGTAGCCTCCAAGTGAACCCACTGGTCAAAGACAGCCTTTTCCACCAGATCCTAGAAACACGAGATGGAATCCACAGACGTGGACTACGGACTTAGCATAATACTCAAGGGCCCTTCTTACACTCAAGTCAATGTTCAGATTGTGAAATGAATTTTTATTTTTTTTAAGGTCTTGAGTACAGGTTGACTTCGTGTGGTTATGCACGTAATCCGCACTGGACCTCCTATACCAATTGTGGGTGGTGTGTGTGGCACAGCTAGGCGTTCGGAGTCTCTGGCTCTAAGATTCTAGAGTAAGATTTTTCCAGGTGGACACTGAGGAGAGTGGATATCAGATCTAATGGTTTTCCGGCAACAAAACACTGTCTATTGTCACCCTTTTTGAAAATTGGGTGTTATGAATGGGCGATTCTCCCCACACCAATACCATTTTTGGGTATGGTTCTGTTTTTTTTGTCAAACCATGCTGCACTTGTAGGACCCTTAAGAGTAATTAGTGTACGCCTGAAAAATAGCCGATGCAGCTCCCATTGTACTTAAAAAAGTACCACCGGGATTTCTGGTGTTATTTACGCCATCATCCCTGCTCTGCTTTGGCCCATCTTGATTTTCTCTTTCTCCAAAAGTGGATCCTGGCGCCCATCAGTTTCTTCGCATCTTTTGGGGAAAAATATTCATTCTTTCATCACCATGATTTTCCAGCGCGTCTTCTTAGTGCTAAGTGGTTATCATTTCTTGATGTGTTTTGAGTAAACAAGGGCACACTCGGCATCAAGGAGTTCTGAGAAATATTATTCTTTCCAACAATATCCATACTATCCTTCGCGCGGGGCCGTAAGCACTTTCCTTGGGCATTCCGCTTTAAATAATGTTTAGATGAAATTTGAGAGGGCCATTGTTTTTTTTTTTTTTCCTTTACCTCATGTTCTTTAGGTTTATTAACTTATATTCACTGAATACTATATGTAGAATTATCAACTAAAAAGTCCTTCTTCCATATACTAACTCTACATTCATTTATCTTTAATACTGTGATGAATAATAATTTGTGTCTTTGTTGTAATAATATAAGACAATACAAAGTATAATTTAATTTAACAAGCTTCACGCGGCCCTCTAATGTCCTTTTTCTTTCCAAATGTCTATAAATGTTTTATATGTTTTCAACTGGTGGTTCTGTAAAACATATAACCAAAATATCACAATGAAGCTGAGCACTATGTAAAAAAGTAATATTCACAAAATGGATTATGAATAAATTAAAAAGATTGCTAGACTCTCTGGATAATAATTCAGTGTTTTATGGCAATGGTGTTGTTGTGGTGATACATTGTTTCTCCACAATTCACGATAAAATGGGAATGGTGTGTGAATGGTAGAGTCTTTTTCTTGAAAGTGATCTAATTATGACGTCATAAACTGAAATAGCTAAATAAATGAAGAAGATACAACTAAAAAAAATCTTTTACAAATCTTTCCATATTCTAATTCTGCATTTATTTATCTATACTTGTGAAAGTAGTAATAAAATGATGAGTCTGTTCTTTTTGGTTTGCGTGTAATAAACTCTGTAACGTTTAGAATATAAAGTAAAGGTACTGCTTTTAAAAATGTACAAAAATAATTCTGGCAAAACTGATGAAAAAATTCCGGCCTGCAATAAAGGACAGGGTGGCACTGAAAAATAAAACTTTTCAAAACTATGCAATATGAAAGAACTAACAAATGCCGCCCTCTCGCAGATAGAAAAAGAATTTATTGTGTTGTAAACATGTGAAGACCATGGGTCGTGTAAAATGAAGGAAAAAAGACTTACCCCCTATTGGGAAAAGAAGAAGGACTGGTCCCCCTCGGGGTTTCCGTTCATCCGAGAATTAGCCATCAATATATTTTAGACTCGTCTGACTCAGAAATAATTTGTAAAATTACCTGTATAATTTTTTTTTTCTCTCCTCAATTTTATGGTGTTTTTTTTTAATTATAGTATACACACACATTAACCAGGTATTAATTCAAATTCCTATATATATCTATGGAGAGATTTTCACTACTTTTTACTTGAGAGCGACCAAAAAACAGGAATAGCTATAAAAACACATCCGTATCATGATATAAAATCACCATTTGATCCCAAAGGAGCATATTGCCTGTCATACATACAAATAAAGGCACAAAGTATTCCTGATCCTGTGCCTATAACATCGAGTTTATTTTCCAAAAAAAGATTTGTGTCCTCATCATTTCTACACGGTCAGATCTTGTATCCATTTCTTCTTCCTCCATTTGGGTTTTCTGCAGTCTAACCTCTTGGCCTCTCTTTGGGAATGTGTTCCAGACACAAGACGAACTATGCCTAAATAATAACCCCATCAGACTCATAGCATGAGGCTGGATTTTTTTTTTTTTTTAATTCGGTCCCAACACAAACCAACAACCCGCACCCCCAACAATTAAATTAAAAAAAAAAAAATAAAAAAAAAAAAAAAAAAAAAAAAAAAAACACAACACATATCTTACATTCATCCAATTCCACGATAGTTATAAGTAATAAAGAAAGTGAACATTTATACAAACGAATAAGCGTTATCTATAATTCCATCTCAGGCGTTTTATTATTCTATCAAATATTTCGAAGAAATAAAATAGGACCTCACGTAAGTAATCCCCGAAGTATTAACAAACCCCGTCAAACATTCGTGGGAGAATTGTATAGGAGTACGCCTATGCCGAACGGGGGCAGAGGTGTGGGCTGATTTTACGGGAAATGGGGGGGGGTTGGGGTTGGAGGCGTCGGGTGTGGATTCCAAGTGGGGGGGGGGTGGTGGGCGATCACTTCGTTAAGAAAAATACACCCCCTGAATGTAACAGGTTGCAAGAAAAGTTTTGTATGTAGGGGCCTGGATATGGGCTGGTCGGGGGTGTTCGGTGTGGTTGTGGTTTTGGTGTGTAGGGTAGTAAAATATAAGAGACGCAATGCAAAAAATCATAGTTTATCAGAGTTTTTTTTTGTGGTTAATAATATCTGAGATAAAAAAATTTTGTGAAGGGATGTGTTGATGGAGGTGGATCTAAGTGGTGAGGCGTGGGGGGTAAGGGAGTGAGAGGGGGGTAGTTCGCAATAATAGGTTGTATTACAGCCCTGTCGCGTTCCTTATAAGCTATACTCCTGAACCTTCTCCTTTTTAAATACCCCTACGTACGACCCGATCATAAATCACCTGTCAAAACAACTAATAACAAAAAAATAAGAACCTCCAGTCATAGGTTGAGCTTAATAATTATTTTCTTCGTGATAATATATAAAAAAAACTGCATATATTAATTTTGGTGTGTTTATGTACCTGATATTAATCCCACTATTATATCACGCGTGCACAATGTTTCAAAACTACTGACAGCGAAGTTACCACAACCACATATGGATCTTTTTTGATATTTTGGACAAGAGCCGCCCCTAATAAAATCATCCTATGTAAGACTGGATCGCTGTGATCCCGTGTAGCACATGTGTTTAGTTCACTGGCTTTTACTCTAGCTCTAGATGGTCCGTTGTCGATCCCCCATTTGAGGTGCGTATTTTTTAGACCGCAAACGGCACCCGCGGGGTCCGGAAGGACCCCACAGGCCTCATGAATTGGTGATACCTGCCGGGGTTCAGATGCAACAGACAACAGTCTGGGAAGTGTGTTAAACGCTGTGGCCGGCGATTGATGCTTGAAACCACCCACACGAAGAAAAAAATCACGCCCGAAGGGTTGTAGCAGATGTCAATATAGATACGGGTGCCAACACCATAATTCTCGAATATGCCCGATGTCAATAGGCGTCTGTAAACCGACGGATAGTAGGTACCGGGAGTGTGTTTGAGCAGCGCGGGCAGCGTGGGGTGAGAAATCGCTTTAACCAATACCTTTTTTTGTTTAACTGACATGGTCTAGGTTGAACAGTACCGAAAGCAAATTTTATATTTTTATTTTATATTTTTATTAAAATTCATTTTTATTATTTTTAGTTTATGCCTCGGATTTGGTCCGAGGCGCGGCGCGTCCTCCTTTCAACCTAGCCGCATGACCAAATAAAAAAGACCTTTAGGTCCTGGAAGATTAAGTGGCAAAGCAAATGTTGTAAAGCACAAAACTCCCCTTGTTAAAAAAAACAAAAAAAAAAACTTTACAGCATCACCAAAAATAACAACAATTAAATTATATCTTTGCTTGTCGTGATTTTCAATTTTGCATTGTCTTTTTCATTTTTAGAAAAAGTATCCGGTTCATCATCTAGTTGTAATTATAATATGTACGGTGCCACAAGCTGAATGGTAATAGAGTAACAGAAATTCCAACATTGTGTGGGTGGTGGTGTATTATGTGTGTATGATCCCGGAAAAAAGAAACTAGAGACTACGAGCAAGTTCGCTTGCTTAAAGATTCTTTTATATTTGTGAACATGCGCCGTAATCGAGAATAAAGCCCTTAAAACACTAATAAAACGGTATTGTTTGAAATCAGATTTAACAAATAACAGTCCTCACACAAAGAGGAGAAGGGAGGAGGGGAGTGTTAGATGGAGACGCTTTTTCGGGTTTCTATATATAAAAAAATTAAAACCCCGCTTCGTTTGGTTGCAGCCACCAAACAGGTGACAAAGACAAGAATTACATATAGTAAAAGGTACTTCACAAAAACATGCGAATATGATAAGAAACAATATAACCACTAGACAAAATGGATTGGCGGACTTGCCTCCGTCCAGCAAGAGAAAAATTTTTTATTTTTTAAAAAAAAAAAAATATTAAGCTGTAGAAACTTTTACTTATCTAAAAAATTTAGATGTTGTAGGTACAGCGCTGTTGTGAAGGTTAAAAACAAGAATTATGCAAACAGCGGCAACAAGGACAAGGTATTAGCAGACCTATAAATAAAAAGTAATTAGGATTCCCTTGACTCTAAGTAAATAAACAAATGACTGTACTATGTGACCTAGACAGAATTTATAAATTAATAGTTACCCCACAAAAGGCTGGCGGACGCCTCTTCGACAACTTAACCTCCTACCAGTTGGTAGCAAAACAAGTAACATAACAAATTTCCAGTCCCCGTTTAACAAGACAACAATTGTCGAAAAAAACAAACATTATCGACCTACGTCAGAGGAGGGTCATCAATGAGGGAACAGGTAAGTAAAGAAAATATCATTAATCGGAACTTTCGTTAAACTAGACCTATGTTTTTTAAATGTTGTAAAATAATAGGAAAAAAAAAGGAAGTAAAAAAAAAAAAAAAGAAAAAAAAAAAAAAAAAAAAAGGCCCCCCCGCAATTGCCTAAATACTGGATGGATTCCCAGGCAAGGAACACTGTCGGCTGCTGTGAAGAGCGAATATCAGAGTGTGGATAAAAGACTGTGGATTTAAAAAGTAAAAAAATATTTTGAAGCTAATTTGTATCGGTATTATTAGTGTGATGAACATAGACGAAATGTAGATGTAACGAGTACATTTAATACTATAGTAACGTCATACAAGAGAAAAAACAATACCACCGATAGAAGAAGAGACATTACAAACATTATAAGTGGCGAAGAGAGGGTATTTGTGGCTTGCGAGTTGGATTGACATTTTCCTTATTTTTTTTGTTTTTTTTTTAAAACTCATTACCTATCCACCAAGCCGCTTTCATCGGGGTCTTCCTATATAATTTATTTTTTTTTCAACAAAAAAAAAATAAACAATGGTAAAGGAGAACACCTCAAAAGTCCCAAAGACCACATATTGGTACCGCAATGCCGCCTCATGCCGCCAGACTAATATTAGTAATAAAAATCTAAAAGAAAAACACAGAAACAGGAAACCACTTCTCTGATACTGGTTCAGAGATTTTATAAGTTGATTAGGCCTTACTAAAAGTTAGAAAAACAAAAGACCGACCAGCACCAGGAAAAACAAATTCGCCAAATCAAGGGTTGTTGTATTAAACACGAAAAATTGATATTACTGTTCATTATTTTTCAGCGTGTTTTGGTTAAGTTAGTTACCGCAAAAAAAGATACTATAAAATATTTAGTAATACTAATGGATATAGAGGTAAAACTGTTTACCTCCGCCTGAGGTGCAACTCATAGCTAGGACTTACAAAAGAATGCGTGTAACATCTCGTCTAAAACGGCTTGGAATAGAGGATAGAAACATGATTCAAATCAGGCCAATTGACAGAAAGCTCTAGTCGACGAGGGACAATATGAAAAAACAAACCGGTGAGGGTGTATCACGAGGGAATGTGTATTGAAATTGTGATTTTTGAATAGAGATGCTGCTCGGTGGAAAGGGATGGGCGGGGAGCGCAAGCAGTTATAATTGTTGAAAATATTTGCAAAGAGTCCATCCGGCCAATTCGGAGGGGCCCGTATTAAACTAGCACAACTGCTAAATTATAGAAGCAACTATATGTTTTAATGGTAATTATTACATTCAATTATCTTCTTTTAAAATGACGTGTTGTAAATTCCTACACAAATCCTGTTAAACAAATTACTAAAACTACACCTTCTTTGTTGCAACACACACTACAGGAATGTAAATGGGAGAAAAAGAAATTATTTGATAAATCTGTGCCACAGTGTGTTTTTTTAATTCGGAAATATATTAATGTTGTAATGAGTTACCTTGTGGGAGTAGAAAATGCCGAATTTTTTCCCATCAGTCACAAAAATAACCCGAGAAAAAATCAATAGCATTCAATCTGCTTCACTCTTATCTTTTCTTTTTTCTTTTTTCTCTTTCTTTCACTACATTCCTTTTCTCTTTACATTATGTGCCTAGGGTATATGCTGCCAATAATAAATCTTTTTTTCCTTCAAATGGAAATAGGAACCAAACATGTGGAACAAAAAATGCAATAAAACGACGTTCACATAAAAGAGGGCCACCGTAACTTGATTGTACTTGAGCTCTAACCCCCATGATTAACAAGAATAGCCACGTCCCCAACCTAATAAAATGAGTCCGGAAACCGTAAGGCTTGTCCCTTTTACTCTACTACTTCCTCCCTCTTCCCCTCCACTTTAAGCTAGGGCCACTCTAAAAAAAATAGTCTCCGGTACCCTGTGGTTTTTGCAAAAAAAGAATTACCACGCGAATCAAAAAACAGCAATCACAACTCACCCCCGTTCCAGGGTCTCAGCTCCGTCAAAATAGGATTAAAATTCAACTCAACATGAGGGTAGTAAAAATCATCTTTATAGCGGTTCCAGGCTTACAGGGCAAAGAACAGAAGTGAACATAGATCTATGAATAGTAACACGATATGCCTAATTATAACCCAAAGAGGGGTTGGACAAAAAATGGGCTCATAATTTGATTGAAACTGTCTGGTTGAAACCCGGGAGATCCTTAATAATATATATATACCCCCCCCCCCCCCCCCCCCTTTTACCCCCCCCCCCCCCCCACACGACCCCAACCTATATTATTCCAGTAATTTTCCTAATACTTTTGCTTGTTTTGTGCGTCCTACAGGACGAAACGATAAAGAGAATATGTTTATTAATATGTTGTGTTCGTAGGGACGCTCAAATTTATAACAGTTTTAATGTGTGATTAGGGTTGTTGGGGTAATGGGTTAAACCCCAACTCCATAATCCTAACCCCATAAACCACCACAAAACACATACACCTATAATTAGCGAATAGAAAGCTCATTAATCTGTCCTGTGCGGATTCGTCTCACCAATCACCTCACCCGACTGACATAACTCCTGCCAGCCACAATTGCAGTGCTGCTCGAAAAAAAAAAGCACGATTGATTAGGAAATTACCCAACCCCATATCCTTTGTGTTTATGTATTATCATCCAAAAAACTTAAGAAACTTTGTAGCATTGCTTTACATCATATTATCCTTGATATGCACTAATTTTTATTCAAGCTCAAAGTTCCCCCCCCCCCTTATTTATGCTGATGCCTCTAAATAATCTTGAAGCGTTTCAAAGAAGCAAATATCTGGTCAAGACTAATTTACCCCCTGGACCTGATCTCTGTTCAAAGAGAATTTTACAAAGTTAGTGCTATAGGAAAACAATCATTTTGATGTACAAGAGACCCTGTCAGCATTATAAAACCTTTAACAGTCTATCAAGTAATAATTAAATTGGGTGTGACATCAAAATGGGAAGAAAAGTGTGAGATTGTTTAATAGCCCTACAAGGTCTATTAATAAGGGAAGTAAGATTGTAGACAGGAAGGAACAAAAAAAAAAAAAAAAAAAAAAAAAAAAAAAAAAAAAAAAAAAACATATTTATTATTAAGGAACTAAAATTAACAGTGATAGAGTGGTATAATTAAGAAAAACTTAAAAAAAAAATGAGTTAAAAAGATAAATCACACACAAGAGTGTATGAGATTTCAAAGAGGAGTAATTCAATTTGATTTAAATAAGATAGAAAGAATAGATTTTTAAATAAAAAGTTCAATAGAAGGAAGTTTTACAAGGGACTCAAAAAAAGTCACATCAACCAAAGAAAGAATGCAAGGAGAAGATAAGTTTGATCAAGCGTCAGGTATATTATTTACTATAAAGGGCCTGCGTGAGTTCAAGCATCAAAGAAATTTTTCATTTTTCGCGTAGGGTTTATGCGTTCCTGTGGGGGCAATGTGAAGCAAAATGCAAAGAAATTTTTGTTTCGTTTCCTCAGAATGTGACTCTCTCGCCTTCAGCGATCTTTGTCCTTCTCGTGAGACCGTGCGTGTGATCCCATCAGCCTGGTATTTCAGAACAAGGGACAGTGCCCTTTGGTAATACTATTATTAGGTAAATCTTATCTCTCTCTCTCTCCTACTCTCTCTCTCTCCCCC